>JALJCO010010021.1:52500-76736 GCA_023101725.1 Atherinomorus stipes | reverse complement strand
GTTCTAAGAATACAACATTTTTATGTTCTACTGGGAATAAAACATGTTTACGTTCTACTGAGAATAAAACATGTTTATGTTCTACTGAGAATAAAACGTGAAGATTTAGAGTTTCAGAGCTGAAAGTGGGTCAGTCCGTGTGGATTTGGTCTGGGCTGTGGACCGGATCCTGGATTGTGACCTCTGACCTGCGACCTCTCCTGGTCTGCAGTAACTCCCCGTCTGTGTTTTTCTTGGTTAGACTTTGTTGTGAACTTTGTTAATGATTGAGGAGCTTCCACCAGCCATCACACCCGGTTCACCGATAGATCCCGGACCTCCCGCCCCCAGCTCTGCTCCAGGGTCCAGTTCTGGTTCTGAGGCCGACCGGCGTCATTGCCACTGATCGATATGAGCGTGGATAAATCAGGATAAATCAGGATAAATCAGGATAAACCAGGATAAATCAGGATAAATCAGGATAAACCAGGATAAATCAGGATAAATCAGGATAAACCAGGATAAATCAGGATAAATCAGGATAAACCAGGATAAACCAGGATAAATCAGGATAAATCAGGATAAATCAGGATAAACCAGGATAAATCAGGACAAATCAGGATAAACGAGGATAAATCAGGATAAATCAGGATAAATCAGGATGAATCAGGATAAACTAGGATAAATCAGGATAAATCAGGATAAACCAGGATAAACCAGGATAAATCAGGATAAACCAGGATAAATCAGGATAAATCAGGATAAACCAGGATAAATCGGGATAAACCGGGATAAATCGGGATAAATCGGGATAAATCAGGATAAATCAGGATAAACCAGGATAAACCAGGATAAATCAGGATAAATCAGGATAAACCAGGATAAATCAGGATTAATCAGGATAAACCAGGATAAATCAGGATAAATCAGGATAAACCAGGATAAATCAGGATTAATCAGGATAAACCAGGATAAATCAGGATAAATCAGGATAAATCAGGATAAACCAGGATAAACCAGGATAAATCAGGATAAACCAGGATAAATCAGGATAAATCAGGATAAACCAGGATAAATCAGGATAAATCAGGATAAACCAGGATAAATCAGGATAAATCAGGACAAATCAGGATAAACGAGGATAAATCAGGATAAATCAGGATAAATCAGGATGAATCAGGATAAACTAGGATAAATCAGGATAAATCAGGATAAATCAGGATAAACCAGGATAAATCAGGATAAACCAGGATAAATCAGGATAAATCAGGATAAACCAGGATAAACCGGGATAAATCGGGATAAATCGGGATAAATCAGGATAAATCAGGATAAACCAGGATAAACCGGGATAAATCAGGATAAATCAGGATAAACCAGGATAAATCAGGATTAATCAGGATAAACCAGGATAAATCAGGATAAACCAGGATAAATCAGGATAAATCAGGATAAATCAGGATAAACCAGGATAAATCAGGATAAACCAGGATAAATCAGGATAAATCAGGATAAATCAGGATAAACCAGGGTAAATCAGGATAAATCAGGATGAATCAGGATAAACTAGGATAAATCAGGATAAATCAGGATAAATCAGGATAAATCAGGATAAACCAGGATAAACCAGGATAAATCAGGATAAACCAGGATAAATCAGGATAAATCAGGATGAATCAGGATAAACTAGGATAAATCAGGATAAATCAGGATAAATCGGGATAAACCGGGATAAATCGGGATAAACCGGGATAAATCGGGATAAATCGGGATAAACCGGGATAAATCGGGATAAACCGGGATAAATCGGGATAAATCGGGATAAACCGGGATAAATCGGGATAAATCGATAAACCGGGATAAACCAGGATAAACCAGGATAAATCAGGATAAATCAGGATAAACCAGGATAAATCAGGATAAATCAGGATAAATCAGGATAAACCAGGATAAATCAGGATAAATCAGGATAAACCAGGATAAACCAGGATAAATCAGGATAAATCAAGATAAACCAGGATAAATCAGGATAAATCAGGATAAACCAGGATAAACCAGGATAAATCAGGATAAACCAAGATAAATCAGGATAAACCAGGATAAACCAGGATAAATCAGGATAAACCAGGATAAACCAGGATAAATCAGGATAAATCAGGATAAATCAGGATAAACCAGGATAAATCAGGATAAACCAGGATAAACCAGGATAAATCAGGATAAACCAGGATAAACCAGGATAAATCAGGATTAATCAGGATAAACCAGGATAAACCAGGATAAATCAGGATAAACCAGGATAAATCAGGATAAACCAGGATAAATCAGGATAAACCAGGATAAATCAGGATAAACCAGGATAAACCAGGATAAATCAGGATAAATCAGGATAAACCAGGATAAATCAGGATAAACCAGGATAAATCAGGATAAATCAGGATAAACCAGGATAAACCAGGATAAATCAGGATAAACCAGGATAAATCAGGATAAATCAGGATAAACCAGGATAAACCAGTATAAATCAGGATAAACCAGGATAAACCAGGATAAACCAGGATAAATCAGGATAAACCAGGATAAACCAGGATAAATCAGGATAAACCAGGATAAATCAGGATAAACTAGGATAAACCAGGATAAATCAGGATAAATCAGGATAAACCAGGATAAATCAGGATAAACCAGGATAAATCAGGATAAACCAGGATAAATCAGGATAAATCAGGATAAACCAGGATAAATCAGGATAAACCAGGAAAATCAGGATAAACCAGGATAAATCAGGATAAATCAGGATAAAACAGGATAAATCAGGATAAATCAGGATAAACCAGGATAAATCAGGATAAATCAGGATAAACCAGGATAAATCAGGATAAACCAGGAAAATCAGGATAAACCAGGATAAATCAGGATAAATCAGGATAAAACAGGATAAATCAGGATAAATCAGGATAAACCAGGATAAATCAGGATAAATCAGGATAAACCAGGATAAATCAGGATAAACCAGGAAAATCAGGATAAACCAGGATAAATCAGGATAAATCAGGATAAAACAGGATAAATCAGGATAAATCAGGATAAACCAGGATAAATCAGGATAAACAAGGATAAATCAGGATTAATCAGGATAAACCAGGATAAATCAGGATAAAACAGGATAAATCAGGATAAATCAGGATAAACCAGGATAAACCAGGATAAATCAGGATAAACCAGGATAAATCAGGATAAATCAGGATAAACCAGGATAAACCAGGATAAATCAGGATAAACCAGGATAAATCAGGATAAACCAGGATAAACCAGGATAAATCAGGATAAACCAGGATAAATCAGGATAAACTAGGATAAACCAGGATAAATCAGGATAAATCAGGATAAACCAGGATAAATCAGGATAAACCAGGATAAATCAGGATAAACCAGGATAAATCAGGATAAATCAGGATAAACCAGGATAAATCAGGATAAACCAGGAAAATCAGGATAAACCAGGATAAATCAGGATAAATCAGGATAAAACAGGATAAATCAGGATAAATCAGGATAAACCAGGATAAATCAGGATAAATCAGGATAAACCAGGATAAATCAGGATAAACCAGGAAAATCAGGATAAACCAGGATAAATCAGGATAAATCAGGATAAAACAGGATAAATCAGGATAAATCAGGATAAACCAGGATAAATCAGGATAAATCAGGATAAACCAGGATAAATCAGGATAAACCAGGAAAATCAGGATAAACCAGGATAAATCAGGATAAATCAGGATAAAACAGGATAAATCAGGATAAATCAGGATAAACCAGGATAAATCAGGATAAACAAGGATAAATCAGGATTAATCAGGATAAACCAGGATAAATCAGGATAAACCAGGAAAATCAGGATAAACCAGGATAAATCAGGATAAACCAGGAAAATCAGGATAAACCAGGATAAATCAGGATAAATCAGGATAAAACAGGATAAATCAGGATAAATCAGGATAAACCAGGATAAATCAGGATAAACAAGGATAAATCAGGATTAATCAGGATAAACCAGGATAAATCAGGATAAAACAGGATAAATCAGGATAAATCAGGATAAACCAGGATAAATCAGGATAAACCAGGATAAACCAGGATAAACCAGGATAAATCACGTATGAATTCAGTTTATAAAAATGTCAGTTTCAGCTGAGTTTCATCGTTAACTTCAGGTGATTTAGCACCTTTTTGCTTCCGTCGTCAGCAAACTCCATTATATGAAATTTTTTTGGAAGACCAACCCTGCCCCCCCCATCAGTGTGATGGGGCTGGGTTCTAGGCCCCACCTGTGACAGTCTGCACTGCCACAACCACGATGCGGTGCTGGGAGTTCAGCTTTGGGATCACATTCCACCATAACCCGTCCCATCCACATCCTTTCAGGTTCCTCTTTTTCCATCAGTCCCATCTAAGCCGCTCTAAGAGTCCTTCAGCCTCTACCCAGGACGGCCCACCCCCCCTTTACTCAGCCAATAGATGTGCACCTTTAATCGCTCCATTAACACTGCTGGGGTGGGAAAGATCAAGGACTGATTACAAGTCTGGTGGACAGATCCCCCCGTCAACCTGCACTTAATCATAAACCTGAACAGGTAAGGCAAGTTTATTTGTATATCACATTTCATGTACAGAACAATTCAAAGTGCTTTACATAAAACATTATAAGCAAAAGGGAGAGAAAAAATTATTAGAAGCATGATTCAAAATTAAAAACATTTAGGATTAAAAGAGAGAATACAGAGACGTGCAGATTTTAACTTTTGAATAAAATCTACGTAAATGCAGCTGAGAACAGGTGAATCTTTAACCTGGATTTAAATAAACTGTTTCAGCTGATCTGAGACGTTCTGGGAGTTTGTTCCAGACATGTGGAGCATAGAAGCTGAACGCAGCTGATCCAGGTCTGGTTCTGACTCTGGAACTGATAAAAGACCGGATCCAGGTCTGGTTCTGACTCTGGAACTGATAAAAGACCGGATCCAGGTCTGGTTCTGGTTCTGGGAACTGATAAAAGACTGGATCCAGGTCTGGTTCTGGTTCTGGGAACTGATAAAAGACTGGATCCAGGTCTGGTTCTGGTTCTGGGAACTGATAAAAGACTGGATCCAGGTCTGGTTCTGACTCTGGAACTGATAAAAGACCAGATCCAGGTCTGGTTCTGACTCTGGAACTGATAAAAGACCGGATCTAGGTCTGGTTCTGACTCTGGAACTGATGAAAGACCGGATCCAGGTCTGGTTCTGACTCTGGGAACTGATAAAAGAACCGGATCCAGGTCTGGTTCTGACTCTGGGAACTGATAAAAGACCGGATCCAGGTCTGGTTCTGGTTCTGGAACTGATAAAAGGCCGGATCCAGGTCTGGTTCTGACTCTGGAACTGATAAAAGACCAGATCCAGGTCTGGTTCTGACTCTGGAACTGATAAAAGACCGGATCTAGGTCTGGTTCTGACTCTGGAACTGATGAAAGACCGGATCCAGGTCTGGTTCTGACTCTGGGAACTGATAAAAGACCGGATCCAGGTCTGGTTCTGACTCTGGGAACTGATAAAAGACCGGATCCAGGTCTGGTTCTGGTTCTGGAACTGATAAAAGACCGGATCCAGGTCTGGTTCTGACTCTGGGAACTGATAAAAGACCGGATCCAGGTCTGGTTCTGGTTCTGGAACTGATAAAAGACCGGATCCAGGTCTGGTTCTGACTCTGGAACTGATAAAAGACCGGATCCAGTTCTGGTTCTGACTCTGGAACTGATGAAAGACCGGATCCAGGTCTGGTTCTGACTCTGGGAACTGATAAAAGACCGGATCCAGGTCTGGTTCTGGTTCTGGAACTGATAAAAGACCGGATCCAGGTCTGGTTCTGACTCTGGACCTGATAAAAGACCGGATCCAGGTCTGGTTCTGACTCTGGAACTGATAAAAGACCGGATCCAGGTCTGGTTCTGACTCTGGAACTGATGAAAGACCGGATCCAGGTCTGGTTCTGACTCTGGGAACTGATAAAAGACCGGATCCAGGTCTGGTTCTGGGAACTGATAAAAGACTGGATCCAGGTCTGGTTCTGACTCTGGAACTGATAAAAGACCGGATCCAGATCTGGTTCTGACTCTGGAACTGATGAAAGACCGGATCCAGGTCTGGTTCTGACTCTGGAACTGATAAAAGACCGGATCCAGGTCTGGTTCTGGTTCTGGGAACTGATAAAAGACCGGATCCAGGTCTGGTTCTGACTCTGGAACTGATAAAAGACCGGATCCAGGTCTGGTTCTGACTCTGGGAACTGATAAAAGACCGGATCCAGGTCTGGTTCTGGTTCTGGGAACTGATAAAAGACTGGATCCAGGTCTGGTTCTGACTCTGGAACTGATAAAAGACCGGATCCAGGTCTGGTTCTGACTCTGGGACTGATAAAAGACCGGATCCAGGTCTGGTTCTGGTTCTGGGAACTGATAAAAGACTGGATCCAGGTCTGGTTCTGACTCTGGAACTGATGAAAGACCGGATCCAGGTCTGGTTCTGGAACTGGGAACTGATAAAAGACCGGATCCATGTCTGGTTCTGACTCTGGAACTGATAAAAGACCGGATCCAGGTCTGGTTCTTACTCTGGAACTGATAAAAGACCGGATCCAGGTCTGGTTCTGACTCTGGGAACTGATAAAAGACCGGATCCAGGTCTGGTTCTGACTCTGGAACTGATAAAAGACCGGATCCAGGTCTGGTTCTGACTCTGGGAACTGATAAAAGACCGGATCCAGGTCTGGTTCTGACACTGGAACTGATAAAAGACCGGATCCAGGTCTGGTTCTGACTCTGGAACTGATGAAAGACCGGATCCAGGTCTGGTTCTGACTCTGGAACTGATAAAAGACCGGATCCAGGTCTGGTTCTGACTCTGGAACTGATAAAAGACCGGATCCAGGTCTGGTTCTGACTCTGGGAACTGATAAAAGACCAGATCCAGGTCTGGTTCTGACTCTGGGAACTGATAAAAGACCGGATCCAGGTCTGGTTCTGACTCTGGAACTGATAAAAGACCGGATCCAGGTCTGGTTCTGACTCTGGGAACTGATAAAAGACCAGATCCAGGTCTGGTTCTGACTCTGGGAACTGATAAAAGACCGGATCCAGGTCTGGTTCTGACTCTGGGAACTGATAAAAGACCGGATCCAGATGACCTGGGGTCTAGCAGGTTCATACTGGGTCAGAGGTCACTGATGTATTTTGGGCCTAAACCATTCAGAACTTTAAAGGTAAGTATACACCACACTTCAACAAGTCTTTGGTTCGTAGAATTACACAATTAAACACCAATCAGAAGCACCAGGTTAGTATCATCACACGGGTAAGTATTATCACACGGGTAAGTATTATCACACGGGTAAGTATTATCACACGGGTAAGTATTATCACACGGGTAAGTATTATCACGGGTAAGTATTATCACACGGGTAAGTATTATCACGGGTAAGTATCATCACACGGGTAAGTATTATCACACGGGTAAGTATTATCACACGGGTAAGTATTATCACACGGGTAAGTATTATCACGGGTAAGTATTATCACACGGGTAAGTATTATCACGGGTAAGTATCATCACACGGGTAAGTATTATCACACGGGTAAGTATTATCACGGGTAAGTATCATCACACGGGTAAGTATTATCACACGGGTAAGTATTATCACACGGGTAAGTATTATCACGGGTAAGTATCATCACACGGGTAAGTATCATCACACGGGTAAGTATTATCACGGGTAAGTATCATCACACGGGTAAGTATTATCACGGGTAAGTATCATCACACGGGTAAGTATCATCACACGGGTAAGTATTATCACGGGTAAGTATCATCACACGGGTAAGTATCATCACACGGGTAAGTATTATCACACGGGTTAGTATTATCACACGGGTTAGTATTATCACACGGGTTAGTATCATCACACGGGTAAGTATTATCACACGGGTTAGTATTATCACACGGGTAAGTATTATCACACGGGTAAGTATTATCACGGGTAAGTATTATCACACGGGTAAGTATTATCACACGGGTAAGTATTATCACGGGTAAGTATCATCACACGGGTAAGTATTATCACACGGGTTAGTATTATCACACGGGTTAGTATCATCACACGGGTAAGTATTATCACACGGGTTAGTATTATCACACGGGTAAGTATTATCACACGGGTAAGTATTATCACGGGTAAGTATTATCACACGGGTAAGTATTATCACACGGGTTAGTATTATCACACGGGTAAGTATTATCACACGGGTAAGTATTATCACGGGTAAGTATCATCACACGGGTAAGTATTATCACACGGGTTAGTATTATCACACGGGTTAGTATTATCACACGGGTTAGTATTATCACACGGGTAAGTATTATCACACGGGTAAGTATTATCACGGGTAAGTATCATCACACGGGTAAGTATTATCACACGGGTTAGTATTATCACACGGGTAAGTATTATCACACGGGTTAGTATCATCACACGGGTAAGTATTATCACACGGGTTAGTATTATCACACGGGTTAGTATTATCACACGGGTAAGTATCATCACACGGGTAAGTATTATCACACGGGTTAGTATTATCACACGGGTAAGTATTATCACACGGGTAAGTATTATCACGGGTAAGTATCATCACACGGGTAAGTATTATCACACGGGTTAGTATTATCACACGGGTAAGTATTATCACACGGGTTAGTATCATCACACGGGTAAGTATTATCACACGGGTTAGTATTATCACACGGGTTAGTATTATCACACGGGTTAGTATTATCACACGGGTTAGTATCATCACACGGGTAAGTATTATCACACGGGTTAGTATTATCACACGGGTAAGTATTATCACACGGGTAAGTATTATCACGGGTAAGTATTATCACACGGGTAAGTATCATCACACGGGTAAGTATCATCACACGGGTAAGTATTATCACGGGTAAGTATCATCACACGGGTAAGTATTATCACGGGTAAGTATCATCACACGGGTAAGTATTATCACACGGGTTAGTATTATCACACGGGTAAGTATTATCACACGGGTTAGTATTATCACACGGGTAAGTATAAACGCACAAACAGCTAACTTCACTGTCCCCCCCCCTGTTATTACCTGCATGTATGTGAAAATCGTGTATGTAACCATGAGGGTGTGAAAATGTTCGTGTTCATGATTCTCCTGCTGAAAGTGACGGCGACTCCGTCAGAGTCCTGCTCAGCATGAGGATGAGGAGAGGATGAAGGACCATCATTCTGTGGGCGTACTGTCCCTTTAAGGTCCCGCTACGTCAGCAACATGGCTTCCGTCCTGTGCGGGTCGCGTGCTTGGTTTTGCGTTGTCCGTCGTTCGGGCATCGGGGGGTTCCCGGGCTCTGGACGTGGGCGTGAACACGCGGCACACGCACACACGGCCTCCGTGCATGTTGCATAACCGTGCATGAGAATGTGATGTCACAGCCCGTGTGATGCCAGAACACGCCGCTGAAGGTTGGTCCTCTCTGGGTCACGTTCCCCCTCGGCTGCAGGATGTGGGTGCAGGTGCTGGGGGGTCAGAGGTCGCCGTGGTTACGTCAGCCGCCGGCTCTGCTGCAGGTTGATCAGTAACCGGCCGGTTTAAAGTCCGCTGTGATAAATCCTGCTTACCGGGCCGGGCTGGACTTTGTCCCGCTCCGGCCCCGGCCCCCGCTCCGGCCCCCGCTCCGGCCCCCGCTCCGGCGGCGTCTCAGCCTTTGAGCCGACTCTTATATAAAGTCTGAGTGAAGGAATAAATCGGATCAATGGATCTTTTCTTCTCTTACATAAGCCCCCGCGCCTGCAGGAGGACGTGCAGCCGGAGCAGCTGATTGGCTGCTGTCGGACGGTCCACGCATGCAGCATGTGCACATTAATGTGTTTTAGATCAGTGGCGGGCTACATTTTCATGTGGGGGGGTATTTTAGGGGGTCTGGAGCTACCCTTACTCCAAAAGCTCAGATCTTACCAAGTAGATTTTTCTCATTTCTAATAAAAACATCTCATCACAGTCAGAATGAGACAAAATGACCTGAAGAGGAACACTTCAGTGAGATAAAAGGTCTTTTTTTAAGGACCAACAACGTCACTTTCAGTCCTCAAAAATCTGTGTTTGGGACTCGTTCTGATGTCACACCAACATTGGTTCTGTGCATTTTTGGGCCGTCATGGCCCAGCGCCGTCCCGAGGCTCAGAAACTGAACTACGTAAGTTTTCCATCAAAGACGCTGCAGCACCGCGTCATGAACTCGCAAACAGAAATGAACCAGACGTGAACACAGCGGGTGTTTGAACGCATCATGAAGGATTCAGCAAAGAAACATAAGGAAACATTACGGAGGAAGAGGAGAAGTAAGAGAGGAAGGGACAGAACAAGAGGCAAGACTGATGAAGATGAAAATACCTCCATCTGACCGAGCGTTTGTACAAACTTTTATGACCTTAACAAAATCAGTGTCCCTTTCTAAAACCACTTCTAAATTATATAACAGCATGTTGCAAAGTAAAGAGCAGAACAGCAGTGGGGAACCGTCAGGGCCTCAGAGAGGGCCTTAAAATGAAAAGAGAAAAAAATCCCTCATTTAAGATAGTTTTATTTTCTTTATATACAATTGTGTGAGAAAGTGATTGCCCCCCCCCCCAGGCCTGATTACTGCCACACCTGTTCTCCATCAGAAATCCCTTAAATAGGACCTGCCTGACAAAGTGAAGTAGACCAAAAGATCCTCCAAAGCTAGACATCATGCTGCCATCCAAAGAAATTCAGGAACCAATGAGAAACAAAGTCATTGAGATCTATCAGTCTGGAAAAGGTTCCAAAGCCATTTCTAAAGCTTTGGGACTCCAGAGAACCACAGTGAGAACCATTATCCACAAATGGTGAAAACATGGAACAGTGGTGAACCTTCCCAGGAGGGGCCGGCCGACCAAAATGACCCCAAGAGCACAGCGACGACTCATCCAAGAGGTCACAAAAGACCCCAGAACAACATCCAAGAACTGCAGGCCTCACTTGCCTCAATGAAGGTCAGTGTTCATGACTCCCCCATCAGAAAGAGACTGGGGGGCAAAAATGGCTGCATGGCAGAGTTCCAAGACCAAAACCACTGCTGAGCAAAAAGAACATAAAGGCTCGTCTCAGTTTAGCCAGAAAGCATCTTGATGATCCCCAAGACTTTTGGGAAAATACTCTGTGGACTGACGAGACAAAAGTGGAACTTTCTGGAAGGTGGAGGTCCCATTACATCTGGCGTAAAAGTAACACGGCATTTCAGAAAAGGAACATCATAGCAACAGTAAAACATGGTGGTGGTAGTGTGATGGTCTGGGGCTGTTTTGCTGCTTCAGGACCTGGAAGACTTGCTGTGGTAAATGGAACCATGAATTCTGCTTCTACCAAAAAATCCTGAAGGAGAACGTCCGGCCATCTGTTGGTGACCTCAAGCTGAAGCGCACTTGGGTTCTGCAGCAGAACAATGATCCAGAACACACCAGCAAGTCCACCTCTGAATGGCTTAAGAACAACAACATGAAGACTTTGGAGTGGCCTAGTCAAAGCCCCCACCTGAATCCCATTGAGATGCTGTGGCATGACCTTAAAAAGGCGGTTCATGCTGGAAAAGCCTCCAATGTGGCTGAATTACAACAATTGACCTATGGCTAAACCACGCCCCCAAATGCAATGAGCCAATCACAGTGCGCACAGCTATCCCATACACTCGGACATTCTCTGCGTGAACGTCCATTGAAATGCATTGAAGTTGGTCCGTTTTTGTTCGTTTTTATGTGTTCTTTTTAGTTTAAAATGGTCAAACGTGTGCATGGGGTACATGCAACTCCGATACTAGGTATCCTGAGAGGCTGGGTGACAGGGCGTATTTTTTTGCCTTTTACCAAGTCACATCAAGCCAAAGTTATGCGGCAGACCACCACATCAACTGAACGTGGATAAAATGAACAAGGATGTCTACATCTGTTCTAAGGTAAGGCAACATCGTATTTGAGGCAACATGTTGTCACTTTGCTTGAAAGAAATATGAAGTTTCCTTCCCTAACGTTAGTTTAAGTTGGCTAACGCTAGCTAAACATGCTAGTTTTGGTACGTGGTAACGGTACATAAGACGCTGTCGTGTAGTACAGGTGTGGTGTAGTACAGGTGTGGTGTAGTACAGGTGTGGTGTAGTAACGTGGATAACGACACGCCTCTGGCTTCCAGCTGCAGCCAGACTGCTCCGCTTCCGTGGCTGTTTGATCAGTTTTTGTCAGATGATCACTTTTTGGCACAACAACAGCAGCCGTGCAGCAGTTTGTGCAAGAAACTGGGGGAGCGACACGAGTCACATTCAGAGATTCACAGGCTGATTTCTACTCCCAGTTTAAGACTTCTGAACAATTTCTTTTTGTTTGTTTGTTTTGTTTTTATGTTTTTTAATTCATCTTGTCATGATCTCTCTGTCTGATAACGCGTCTGCTGTCCATGTTGACAGCTGTCATCTCCCGAGATGTCACATAGCGCCTGTCACCGAATGTTGTTTGTCTGAGTGAGTGGTTGACATGTTGCAGATCTTCTACAAGTCTGTTGTGGAAAGTGACATCAGCTTTGCAGCATCAGGACCAGAGACTTGAAGAAACTAAACAAGCTGATCAAGAAAGCTGGTTCTGTGCTGGGGATAACTCTGGAGCTGCTGGAGATGATCGTTCAGAAAAGAATGCTGCACAAGCTGATGAAGATGATGGAGGATTCTTCCTCCTCTCCACAAGCTGATGAAGATGATGGAGGACTCTTCCTCCTCTCCACAAGCTGATGAAGATGATGGAGGATTCTTCCTCCTCTCCACAAGCTGATGAAGATGATGGAGGATTCTTCCTCCTCTCCACAAGCTGATGAAGATGATGGAGGATTCTTCCTCCTCTCCACAAGCTGATGAAGATGATGGAGGACACTTCCCATCCTCTCCACAACACGGTGAAGAATCATCAGAGTGTGTTCAGTGGGAGGCTGCGTCAGGTTCACTGTAGGACGGAGAGATACAGGAATTCATTCCTGCAGCAGCATCACCCTGAAGAACAAGACTGACTGATTATTGTTATATTTCTGTTATATGATCATTTCATATAAATGTGATGTTAAAAAACAAAAGAGTCTGAGCCTGTTACCGTTATACGATATATATGTTGTTGTTATATGTTATATGTTGTACTGTTATATGTTGTACTGTTATCGTTACTGTGACCGTGTTGAATTTCCCTTCTGGGATAAATTAAATATTTTTCATTTTCATCACAAACGCTTGATTGCAGTTGTTGTTAAAACGTATCTGATGCAGGTGTGTTGGAGAAGGATGAAACCAGAATGTGCAGGACTGTAGCTCTGGAGGACGTGGACACCTCTGATCCAATCGTACGTACGAGAAGTCGTCGTCCCTCAAAGCGGCAAAAATGTTGGTTATTGTTGATGAAGGAAGTTTCATACGTGAAACACCTGCAAGCAGGATTCAGTTATCGTATCAGCACCATGCTGATGTCTGCTCTGAATCATGGTGAGGAGGACGCTGTCCCCTACAGACTGAGGACAGACAGAGAGACAGGACAGAGAGGACAGAGAAGAAAGAGACAGGACAGAGAAGAAAGAGACAGGACAGAGAAGACGGAGACAGGACAGAGAGACAGGACAGAGAAGACGGAGACAGGACAGAGAGACAGGACAGAGGCAGGACAGAGAGACGGAGACATCAGCATGTGGCTGAATGAAGGTGGGGTTGGTGATCAGGAGAAGCGGTTCCAGCTACGTTAAAATAAACACCTCCAGAGCTGCACGCAGAGAATGACCAAGATAACCTGCAACAGCTGGGTGGAAGCTAGTTAATGAGCTAGTTAACTAGCTCATTAACTAGCTAGTTAACAGCTGATGAACCGTGTTTGTGATAGCTGTCTCACCTGCAGCTCCGTCTACGGAGTAAAACGTTTGCACTGCAAACATCAACGCCTCCATGTTGGGAGCTGCTGACATCGAGCGTTCCACACCTGGTCCGTCATTCTCAGACCTTCCTCTACAGAACCAGAACCAGAACTGAAGCAGAACATAGAAATATATTTATGTTTTATGCTCAGTCGGCATCAGAACCTTTAATCCCAGTCAGCATCAGAACCTTTAATCCCAGTCAGCATCAGAACCTTTAATCCCAGTCAGCATCAGAACCTTTAATCCCAGTCAGCATCAGAGCCTTTAATCCCAGTCAGCATCAGAACCTTTAATCCCAGTCAGCAGCAGAACCTTTAATCCCAGTCAGCATCAGAACCTTTAATCCCAGTCAGCATCAGAACCTTTAATCCCAGTCAGCATCAGAACCTTTAATCCCAGTCAGCATCAGAACCTTTAATCCCAGTCAGCATCAGAACCTTTAATCCCAGTCAGCATCAGAACCTTTAATCCCAGTCAGCATCTAGAACCTTTAATCCCAGTCATCATCAGAACCTTTAATCCCAGTCAGCATCTAGAACCTTTAATCCCAGTCACCATCTAGAACCTTTAATCCCAGTCAGCATCAGAACCTTTAATCCCAGTCAGCATCAGAACCTTTAATCCCAGTCAGCATCAGAACCTTTAATCCCAGTCAGCGTCTAGAACCTTTAATCCCAGTCACCATCAGAACCTTTAATCCCAGTCACCATCAGAACCTTTAATCCCAGTCAGCATCTAGAACCTTTAATCCCAGTCAGCATCAGAACCTTTAATCCCAGTCAACATCAGAACCTTTAATCCCAGTCAGCATCAGAACCTTTAATCCCAGTCAGCATCTAGAACCTTTAATCCCAGTCAGTATCAGAACCTTTAATCCCAGTCAACATCAGAACCTTTAATCCCAGTCAGCATCTAGAACCTTTAATCCCAGTCAGTATCAGAACCTTTAATCCCAGTCAACATCAGGACCTTTAATCCCAGTCAACATCAGAACCTTTAATCCCAGTCATCATCAGAACCTTTAATCCCAGTCAGCATCAGAACCTTTAATCCCAGTCAGCATCAGAACCTTTAATCCCAGTCAGCATCAGAACCTTTAATCCCAGTCAGCATCTAGAACCTTTAATCCCAGTCAGCATCAGAACCTTTAATCCCAGTCAGGATCAGAACCTTTAATCCCAGTCAGCATCTAGAACCTTTAATCCCAGTCAGCATCTAAAACCTTTAATCCCAGTCAGCATCTAGAACCTTTAATCCCAGTCAGCATCTAGAACCTTTAATCCCAGTCAGCATCAGAACCTTTAATCCCAGTCAGCATCTAGAACCTTTAATCCCAGTCAGCATCAGAACCTTTAATCCCAGTCAGCATCCAGAACCTTTTATCCCAGTCAGCATCAGAACCTTTAATCCCAGTCAGCATCTAGAACCTTTAATCCCAGTCAGCATCTAGAACCTTTAATCCCAGTCAGCATCTTGAACCTTTAATCCCAGTCAGCATCAGAACCTTTAATCCCAGTCAGCATCCAGAACCTTTTATCCCAGTCAGCATCAGAACCTTTAATCTCAGTCAGCATCTAAAACCTTTAATCCCAGTCAGCATCTAGAACCTTTAATCCCAGTCAGCATCTAGAACCTTTAATCCCAGTCAGCATCTAGAACCTTTAATCCCAGTCAGCATCAGAACCTTTAATCCCAGTCAGCATATAGAACCTTTTATCCCAGTCAGCATCAGAACCTTTAATCCCAGTCAGCATCAGAACCTTTAATCCCAGTCAGCATCTAGAACCTTTAATCCCAGTCAGCATCAGAACCTTTAATCCCAGTCAGCATCAGAACCTTTAATCCCAGTCAGCATCAGAACCTTTAATCCCAGTCAGTATCAGAACCTTTAATCCCAGTCAGCATCAGAACCATCAGTTTTAAACCAGCCCATAGCACAGGTAAAGGTTTTCAATGACCTGTTTTTATCTGTGGACTCCGGCCACCCTGCAGCGCTTGTCCTTCTAGACCCGACGGCTGCTTTCGACACTGTGGACCACCAGATTCTGGTCTCCCGGCTTGAGCACTGCGTGGGTCTCCGTGGTACTGCTCTTAGCTGGTTCCGGTCGTATCTGTCTGGTAGATCTTTCTCTGTTCAGCTCGATAACTTCTCATCTACTCCTTCTCCGCTGTCCTGTGTTGTTCCCCAAGGTTCCATCCTAGGCCCCATACTGTTTTCATTGTATCTGCTTCCGCTGGGAATGATTTTTCAGAAATATGGCCTCCACTGCCACTGCTATGCCGATGATGTTCAAGTCTACCTCTCATTGGACCCCCAAAATGGCCCAATAGACCGGCTCTTTCACTGTCTCAACGACCTGAAGGCATGGATGGCTCTGAACTTCCTTCGCCTCAACGATGACAAAACTGAGATTGTTGTCTTCAACCATTCCCCATCCAAAAATAAGTTAAGCCCTGACCTCGGCCCCTTGTCTGGTCATATCCGCCCTCATGCCAAAACGCTCGGGTTCACCATTGATAGTGCTTTAAAGCTGGACACTCAGGTGAACTCTGTGGTGAAAAGTGTGTTCTTTCAGTTAAGAACCTCCATAAACTAAAACCCTACCTGCCCAGACAACACCTTGAGAAGGTAGTCCACCTGCTGATCATGTCTCGCCTGGACTACTGCAATTCCCTTTACCAGGGCTTAAATCAGCACTCCCTCCACGTCTCCAGGTAGCTGAAAATGCCGCAGCCCGCATGCTTCCTGGTGCACGCCGACGCGCTCACATCTCGCCTATTCTGCCTCAGATTCACTGGCTCCCTGTTGCTTTTAGGATTCAATTCAAAATCCTGCTCCTGGTCTTTAAAGCCCTCAATGGCCCCTCACCTACATACCTGGCCGAGCTCCTCACCAGCTACACCCCCCCCCCAGATCATACAGATCCTCCTCCTCGTGTCTCCTGGATGTCCCCAGGTTTAGATGCGACTCTAAGGGTGGCAGAGCCTTTTCTGTGGCGGCCCCACGACTGTGGAACGGCTGCCTCTGAATATCAGAGTATCAGTCGCTCCCTGCCTTCAAAAAGCTACTAAAGACCTTCCTGTTTCCCCAGGCCTTTCCATCACTATGACCCCCCCTCCCTACTCTCCTCTTTCCATCCTTGGTCTCCCATGTCATCCCTCCTTTTATTGTGTTTTAGCTTTCATCAGAACCTTTCTGCTCAGTCGTTGAACTTTGGCTGTCCCTGATTGGATGGTACCGTCAATTATAAGCTCCCTGATTGGTGGAGAGGGTGACAGGAAGTGTCTACATCATGTCCCCCCCCCCCCCCCCCCCCCCCCGCCCCGGACCCACAACCACCACCCCCACCCCCACCCCACCGAATCCCCCCCCTCCCCCCTAACCAACCCCCCCCCAACCCAACCCACCACCCCCAAACCCCCAACACCCCTTCCCCAAACCCCAACTACCTCATTTCTTCTTTTATACCACCATCATCCCCTACATACCCCCCTACACCCCAATATCCCCAACTTCATAATCTTTTAAACCCCACCCCACTCCCCAAACCCAAACCCCTCCCTCTCCGAATCCATACCACCCCCCATAACCCAACCCCTCTCCACCCATCCGCGTTTTTCTTCAGTGGATTTTTTTTTATTCATTCTGTTGTTTTGTTTATCTCTTTTTTTTATTTTTCGTTTGTGTGTTTGTGTGTTTTTGTGTGTTTTTGTTTGTGTGTCTTTTGTGTGTTGTTTTTTTGTTGTTTGTTGTTTTGTTTTGTGTGTCTGTTGTTTGTGTGTTGTGTGTCTTGTGTGTTTGTTGTGTTTGTGTTTTGTGTGTTGTGTGTTGTTTTTTTTGTTTGTGTGTGTGTTGTGTTGTGTGTGTTTGTGTTCTTTTTTTTTTTGTGTGTTTTTTGTCTTTGTGTGTTGTTTTTGTGTTTGTGTTTTTGTTTTGTTTTGTTTGTGTTTGTTGTTTTGTGTTTTTTTTGTTTTTTTTTTTTTTTTTTGTTTGTGTTTTGTGTGTTTTGTTTTTTTTGTTTGTTTGTGTGTTTGTGTGTTTTGTCTGTGTTTGTGTTGTTGTGTGTGTGTGTGTGTGTGCATGTTCTGTGTGTCATGTGTTGTGTGTGTGTGTTTGTGTGTTGTGTTTGTGTTGTGTGTGTCATGTGTTGTTGTGCGTTGTTTTTTGTTTTTGTGATTGTTTGTTTTTTGTGTATTTTCTGTTTGTGCATTTTTTTTGTTTTTGCTTTTTTTTTTTTTTTGTATTGTTTGTGTGTTGTGTTGTGTTGTGTGTGTGTGTGTGTGTCTGTTGTGTGTGTGTCTGTTGTGTGTGTTGTGTGTTGTTGTGTGTGTGTTGTTGTTGTTGTGTGTGTTTGTGTGTGTGTGTGTCATTTTCTTTTTGTTTTTTTTTTTTTTTTTTTTTCTTTTTTTTTTTTTTTTTTTTTTTTTGTTTTTCTCTGTGTGTGTGTGTGTTGTGTGTTGTGTGTGTGTGTTTGTGTTGTGTGTGTGTGTGTTTGTGTGTTGTGTGTTGTGTGTTGTGTGTGTGTGTTTGTGTTTGTGTGTGTGTGTTTGTGTGTGTGTGTTTGTGTGTGTGTGTGTGTTGTGTTGTGTGTGTGTGTGTTTGTGTGTGTGTTGTTGTGTTTGTGTGTGCATGTGTCTTGTGTGTGTGTGTGTTGTGTGTGTTGTGTGTGTGTGTTTGTGTGTGTGTGTTTGTGTTGTGTGTGTGTGTGTTGTTGTGTGTTGTTGTGTGTGTGTTGTGTGTGTGTGTGTCTGTGTCTGTGTGTGTTGTGTTGTGTGTGTTGTGTTGTTGTTTGTGTGTGTGTGTGTGTTGTTGTGTGTTGTTGTGCATGTGTCTGTGTGTGTGTTGTTGTGTGTGTGTGTGTGTGTTGTTTGTGTGTGTTGTTTGTGTGTGTGTGTGCATGTGTCTGTGTGTGTGTGTGTTGTGTTTGTGTGTTGTTGTGTGTGTGTGCATGTGTCTGTTGTGTGTGTGTCTGTTGTGTGTGTGTGTGTGTTTGTTGTGTGTGTGTGTGTGTGTGTTTGTGTGTGTGTGTTGTGTGTGTGTGTGTGCATGTGTCTGTGTGTGTGTGTGTTTTGTTCTTTTGCATGTGTCTGTGTGTGTGTGTGCATGTGTCTGTGTGTGTGTGTGTGTGTGCATGTGTCTGTGTGTGTGCATGTGTCTGTGTGTGTGTGTGCATGTGTCTGTGTGTGTGTGTGCATGTGTCTGTGTGTGTGTGTGTGTGCATGTGTCTGTGTGTGTGTGTGTGCATGTGTCTGTGTGTGCATGTGTGTGTGCATGTGTCTGTTTGTGCATGTGTGTGTGCATGTGTCTGTGTGTGTGTGTCTGTGTGTGTGTGTGTGCATGTGTCTGTGTGTGTGTGTGTGCATGTGTCTGTGTGTGCATGTGTCTGTGTGTGTGTGTGTGCATGTGTCTGTGTGTGCATGTGTCTGTGTGTGTGTGTGTGCATGTGTCTGTGTGTGTGTGTGTGCATGTGTCTGTGTGTGCATGTGTGTGTGCATGTGTCTGTGTGTGTGTGTGTACAAGTTCAGCCATCAAGGTGAGGACAGTTTTTCATGTTTAACCAACAAAGTGAGGACATTTCAGCGGTCCACACAAAAAATGCATAAATGCACAAAAACAAAAATCATTTTTGTTTGCAGGAAGAAGATTTGTGTTTAGAGTTTAGCTCACGATCAGGTTTTTAGGGTTATGACAGGGACCGGATGTCCTCACTCAGACAGACAAACAAGAATGTGTGTGCATGCGTGTGTGCGTGCGCGTGTGCGTGCTTGTGTGCGTATGTGTGTGTGTGCGTGCGTGCGTGCGTGTGAGTGTGTGTGCGTGCGTATGTGTGTGTGTGTGCGTGTGTGTGCGTGCGTGTGTGCGTGCTTGTGTGTGCGTGCGTGCGTATGTGTGTGCGTGTGTGTGCGTGCTTGTGTGTGCGTGCGTGTGCGTGTGTGTGCGTGCGTATGTGTGTGTGAGCGTGCATGTGTGCGTGCTTGTGTGTGCGTGCGTGCGTCCGTGCGCGCGCGTGTGCGTGCGTGTGTGTGCGTGTGCATGTGACCTGCCGTCTTTAACACGGTTTTGATGCTGAACATCAACCAGGTCTGTTCAGAGATTTTTCTCTGGTCCCGGTTTATCCATCAAGACCAGGACCAGGACCAGGACCCAGATCGGGACCTGGACCAGGAAAACCTCCATCAGGACCAGGACCAGGAAAACTTCCATGAAGACCGGATAAAGGACCTGGACCAGAACCAGGACCACGTAAATTTCCATCCAGACTGGGACCAGAAAAACATCCATTAAGACAGGGACCAGGGCCAGGACCAGGACCAGGAAAACCTCGATCAGGACCAGAACTAGGACCAGGACCAGGACCAGGACCAGGAAAACCTCGATCAGGACCAGAACTAGGACCAGGACCAGGACCAGGACCAGGAAAACCTCGATCAGGACCAGGACCAGGACCAGGAAGCAGGTTCCACCAGAGGGAAAACAACACATCAGGCTCCGCCTCCAGACAGCATGAGTGATGAAGAGGAGGATGAGGAAGGTGTGAAAGTGCTGACTCGGCGACTCGGAAACATCTGCCGGCTTTCACTTCTGGATTTTCTCGGTCGCTCGGCATTCTGGGAACCGGAGGACGTTGCAAGTCAGCGAAAAGCCGCAGTGAGTAACGCTTTCTATTAATGTTGATGCAGGGGTCAGCGAACGCACCGCGCCCTTCTGGAGCAGAGGTGACGCTCCGGCTGCAGGGGTCAGCGAACGCACCGCGCCCTTCTGGAGCAGAGGTGACGCTCCGGCTGCAGGGGTCAGCGAACGCACCGCGCCCTTCTGGAGCAGAGGTGACGCTCCGGCTGCAGGGGTCAGCGAACGCACCGCGCCCTTCTGGAGCAGAGGTGACGCACCGGCTGCAGGGCCCTGAACGCACCGCGCCCTTCTGGAGCAGAGGTGACGCTCCGGCTGCAGGGCTCAGCGAACGCACCGCGCCCTTCTGGAGCAGAGGTGACGCACCGGCTGCAGGGCCCTGAACGCACCGCGCCCTTCTGGAGCAGAGGTGACGCTCCGGCTGCAGGGCCCTGAACGCACCGCGCCCTTCTGGAGCAGAGGTGACGCTGCGGCTGCAGGACCCTGAACGCACCGCGCCCTTCTGGAGCAGAGGTGACGCTCCGGCTGCAGGGCCCTGAACGCACCGCGCCCTTCTGGAGCAGAGGTGGCGACGCTCCGGCTGCAGGGCCCTGAACGCACCGCGCCCTTCTGGAGCAGAGGTGACGCTCCGGCTGCAGGGCCCAGAACGCACCGCGCCCTTCTGGAGCAGAGGTGACGCTCCGGCTGCAGGGGTCAGCGAACGCACCGCACCCTTCTGGAGCAGAGGTGACGCTCCGGCTGCAGGGCCCTGAACGCACCGCGCCCTTCTGGAGCAGAGGTGACGCTCCGGCTGCAGGGCCCTGAACGCACCGCGCCCTTCTGGAGCAGAGGTGACGCTCCGGCTGCAGGGGTCAGCGAACGCACCGCACCCTTCTGGAGCAGAGGTGACGCTCCGGCTGCAGGGCCCTGAACGCACCGCGCCCTTCTGGAGCAGAGGTGACGCTCCGGCTGCAGGGCCCTGAATGCACCACGCCCTTCTGGAGCAGAGGTGACGCTCCGGCTGCAGGGGTCAGCGAACGCACCGCGCCCTTCTGGAGCAGAGGTGACGTTCCGGCTGCAGGGCCCTGAACGCACCGCGCCCCTCTGGAGCAGAGGTGACGCTCCGGCTGCAGGACCCTGAACGCACCACGGCCATCAGGAACAGAGGTGACGCTCCGGCTGCAGGGCCCTGAACGCACCACGGCCATCAGGAGCAAAGGTGAGGCTCCGGCTGCAGGGCCCTGAATGCACCGCTCCAGTTGCAGGGCCATGAACGCACCGCTCCGGCTGCAGGACCCTGAATGCACCATGGCCATCAGGAGCAAAGGTGAAGCTCCGGCTGCAGGACCCTGAACGCACCGCGCCCTTCTGGAGCAGAGGTGACGCTCCGGCTGCAGGACCCTGAACGCACCGCGCCCCTCTGGAGCAGAGGTGACACTCCGGCTGCAGGGCCCTGAATGCACCGCGCCCTTCTGGAGCAGAGGTGACGCTCCGGCTGCAGGGGTCAGCGAACGCACCGCGCCCTTCTGGAGCAGAGGTGATGCGCCGGCTGCAGGGGTCAGCGAACGCACCGCGCCCTTCTGGAGCAGAGGTGATGCGCCGGCTGCAGGGGTCAGCGAACGCACCGCGCCCTTCTGGAGCAGAGGTGACGTTCCGGCTGCAGGGCCCTGAACGCACCGCGCCCTTCTGGAGCAGAGGTGACGCTCCGGCTGCAGGGCCCTGAACGCACCGCGCCCTTCTGGAGCAGAGGTGACGCTCCGGCTGCAGGGCCCTGAACGCACCGCACCCTTCTGGAGCAGAGGTGACGCTCCGGCTGCAGGACCATGAACGCACCGCACCCTTCTGGAGCAGAGGTGACGCTCCGGCTGCAGGGCCCTGAACGCACCACGGCCATCAGGAGCAAAGGTGAGGCTCCGGCTGCAGGGCCATGAACGCACCGCTCCGGCTGCAGGACCCTGAATGCACCATGGCCATCAGGAGCAAAGGTGAAGCTCCGGCTGCAGGACCCTGAACGCACCGCGCCCTTCTGGAGCAGAGGTGACGCTCCGGCTGCAGGACCCTGAACGCACCGCGCCCCTCTGGAGCAGAGGTGACGCTCCGGCTGCAGGGCCCTGAATGCACCGCGCCCCTCTGGAGCAGAGGTGACGCTCCGGCTGCAGGACCCTGAACGCACCGCGCCCTTCTGGAGCAGAGGTGACGCTCCGGCTGCAGGGCCCTGAATGCACCGCGCCCCTCTGGAGCAGAGGTGACGCTCCGGCTGCAGGGCCCTGAACGCACCACGGCCATCAGGAGTAAAGGTGAGGCTCCGGCTGCAGGACCCTGAATGCACCGCTCCAGCTGCAGGGCCCTGAATGCACCATGGCCATCAGGAGCAAAGGTGAAGCTCCGGCTGCAGGACCCTGAATGCACCGCTCCAGCTGCAGGGCCCTGAACGCACCGCTCCAGCTGCAGGGCCCTGAATCCACCGCTCCAGCTGCAGGCCCATGAACGCACCGCTCCAGCTGCAGGGCCATGAACGCACCGCTCCAGCTACAGGGCCCTGAATCCACCGCTCCAGCTGCAGGCCCATGAACGCACCGCTCCAGCTGCAGGGCCATGAACGCACCGCTCCAGCTGCAGGCCCATGAACGCACCGCACCCTTCTGGAGCAGAGGTGACGCTCCGGCTGCAGGACCCTGAACGCACCGCGCCCTTCTGGAGCAGAGGTGACGCTCCGGCTGCAGGACCCTGAACGCACCACGGCCATCAGGAGCAAAGGTGAAGCTCCGGCTGCAGGACCCTGAATGCACCGCTCCAGCTGCAGGGCCCTGAACGCACCGCTCCAGCTGCAGGGCCATGAACGCACCGCTCCAGCTGAAGGGCCCTGAATCCACCGCTCCAGCTGCAGGGCCCTGAACGCACCGCTCCAGTTGCAGGGCCATGAACGCACCGCTCCAGCTGCAGGGCCCTGAATCCACCTGTCCAGCTGCAGGCCCATGAACGCACCACACCGCCAAAGTCAGCTTGTCTCCAGGAGGATGTCTGAGATGGAGACAGCAGGGACACTGCAGGAAGTGTGGGGGATTCAGGGTGGACGAAGTTTGTTTGGGACATCTTGTTTACATGTAAACAACAACGTGCTGCAGAGGTCTGGGAGGTTTTACTTTCTGTCTGGTTTCACTGAAAAAGCAGAAGTTGGGATGAATTTGACTGAAGTTTAAAACAGAAATCAGAAAAGCTGCAGACGATTCGGTTTACTGGAAACATTGTTAACAAACAACAACATTCACAACAAGAACAAAATGTTTTTATCGTCATTCAGTTCGTATCAGAGAAACATGGAAGCGCAGGAACTGTCCCACCTCCCAAAGGACAGAAGACATGAAGCGTTTAGGAAAGCTGGTTTTAATCTGACTTCTTTCTATGACTATGTCAGAGTGGGAAGAAAGGAGATGGATGGATGGATGGATGGATGGATGGATGGATGGATGGATGGATGGATGGATGGATGGATGGATGGATGGATGGATGGATGGATGGATGGGTGGATGGATGGATGGATGGATGGATGGATGGATGGATGGATGGATGGATGGATGGATG
>JALJCO010010021.1:32500-47500 GCA_023101725.1 Atherinomorus stipes | reverse complement strand
GATATTGACGTGATGATGGCATGATTATGGCATGATGATGGCATGATGGCGGTTGACGCTGGTATGATGGTGGCATGATGGTGGCATGATGATGGCGTGATGATGGCATGATGATGGTGTGATGATGGCATGATGATGGCGTGATGATGTTGTGATGATAGCGTGATGGCGGTGTGATATTGGCGTGATGATGGCCTGATGATGACATGATATTGGTGTGATGATGGCGTGATGATGGCATGATGATGGCGTGATGATGGTGTGATGATGGCGTGTTGATTGTGATGACGATGTGATATTGGTGTGATGATGGCGTGATGGTGGTTGATGGTGGTGTGATTGTGGCGTGATGATGGCGTGATGACGATGGCATGATGGCTAGATGATGGCGTGATGATGACGTTATATTGACGTGATGATGGCATGATTATGGCGTGATGTTGGCGTGATGATTGTGTGATGACGGCGTGATGTTGGTGTGATGGTTGCGTGATGCTGGCGTGATGATGGCGTGATAACAACATGACAATGGCATGATAATTGTGTGATGACGACGTGATGATGGTGTGATATTGGCGTGATGATGGCGTGATGATGATGCGATGACAACATGATGACAGTGTAATGATGGTGTTATGATGATGTTATATTGGCGTGATGACGGCGTGATGATGGTGTGATGACGACGTGATGACGGTGTAATATTGGCGTGATGATGGTGTGATGATGACGTGATATTGGTGTGATGATGGCGTGATGATGGCATGATGATGGTGAGATGATGGCGTGATGATGGCATGATGATGGCGTGATGACGACATGATATTGGCGTGATTATGGCGTGATTATGGTGTGATGATGGCGAGATGATTGTTTGATGACAACATGATGTTGGTGTGATGATGGCGTGATGATTGCGTGATGACGATGTGATATTGGTGTGATGATGGCGTGATGATGGCGTGATGTTGGAATGATGGTGGTGTATTAATGGCATGATGGTGGTTGATGGTGGCTTGATTGTGGCGTGATGGTGGCATGAGGATGGCACGATGGTGGTGTGATCGTGGGATGATGATGATACGATGATGGTGGTGTGATGTTTACGTGAAGGTGGCGTGATGACGATGTGATGATGGCATGATATTGGCATGATGATGGCGTGATTTTGGCGTGATAATGACGTAATATTGGCGTGATGATGGCGTGATGATTGTGTGATGATGGCGTGATGATGGCGTGATTATGACGTGATATTGGCGTGATGTTGGCGTGATTATGGTATGATGATGGCGTGATGATGGCGAGATGATTGTGTGATGACAACGTGATGTTGGTGTGATGATGGCGTGATGATGGCGTGATGTTGGAATGACGGTGGTGTATTAATGGCATGATGGTGGTTGATGGTGGCTTGATTGTGGCGTGATGGTGGCATGAGGATGGCACGATGGTGGTGTGATCGTGGGATGATGATGATACGATGATGGTGGTGTGATGGTTACGTGAAGGTGGCGTGATGACGATGTGATGATGGCATGATATTGGCATGATGATGGCGTGATTTTGGCGTGATAATGACGTAATATTGGCGTGATGATGGCGTGATGATTGTGTGATGATGGCGTGATGATGGCGTGATTATGACGTGATATTGGCGTGATGTTGGCGTGATTATGGTATGATGATGGCGTGATGATGGCGAGATGATTGTGTGATGACAACGTGATGTTGGTGTGATGATGGCGTGATGATGGCATGATGATGGCATGATGGTGGCATGACAATGGCATGATGGTGGGATGATGATGACACGATGATGGCAAGATGGTGGTGTGATTGTTGCGTAATGGTGGCGTGATGGTGGCGTGATGACAATGCGATGATGGCATGATGATGGTGTGATGATGGCGTGATTATGACGTGATATTGGCGTGATTATGGTATGATGATGGCGTGATGATGGCGAGATGATTGTGTGATGACAACGTGATGTTGGTGTGATGATGGCGTGATGATGGCATGATGATGGCATGATGGTGGCATGACAATGGCATGATGGTGGGATGATGATGACACGATGATGGCAAGATGGTGGTGTGATTGTTGCGTAATGGTGGCGTGATGGTGGCGTGATGACAATGCGATGATGGCATGATGATGGTGTGATGATGGCGTGATTATGACGTGATATTGGCGTGATTATGGTATGATGATGGCGTGATGATGGCGAGATGATTGTGTGATGACAACGTGATGTTGGTGTGATGATGGCGTGATGATGGCATGATGGTGGTGTGATGGTGGCGTGATGACGATGTGATGACGGCATGATAATGGCATGATGATGGCGTGATGATGGCGTGATGATGGCGTTATGATGGCGTTATGATGGCGTGATGATGGCGTGATGATGGCGTGATGATGGCGTGATGATGGCGTGATGATGGCGTGATGATAGCGTGATGATGGCGTGATGATGGCGTGATGATTGTGTGATGACAACGTGATGTTGGTGTGATTATGGTATGATAATGGCATGATGATGGCGTGATGATGGCGTGATGATGGCGTGATGATAGCGTGATGATGGCGTGATGATGGCGTGATGATTGTGTGATGACAACGTGATGTTGGTGTGATTATGGTATGATAATGGCATGATGATGGCGTGATGATGGCGTGATGTTGGAATGACGGTGGTGTATTAATGGCATGATGGTGGTTGATGGTGGCTTGATTGTGGCGTGATGGTGGCATGAGGATGGCACGATGGTGGTGTGATCGTGGGATGATGATGATACGATGATGGTGGTGTGATGGTTACGTGAAGGTGGCGTGATGACGATGTGATGATGGCATGATATTGGCATGATGATGGCGTGATTTTGGCGTGATAATGACGTAATATTGGCGTGATGATGGCGTGATGATTGTGTGATGATGGCGTGATGATGGCATGATTATGACGTGATATTGGCGTGATGTTGGCGTGATTATGGTATGATGATGGCGTGATGATGGCGAGATGATTGTGTGATGACAACGTGATGTTGGTGTGATGATGGCGTGATGATGGCATGATGATGGCATGATGGTGGCATGACAATGGCATGATGGTGGGATGATGATGACACGATGATGGCAAGATGGTGGTGTGATTGTTGCGTAATGGTGGCGTGATGGTGGCGTGATGACAATGCGATGATGGCATGATGATGGTGTGATGATGGCGTGATTATGACGCGATATTGGCGTGATTATGGTATGATGATGGCGTGATGATGGCGAGATGATTGTGTGATGACAACGTGATGTTGGTGTGATGATGGCGTGATGATGGCATGATGATGGCATGATGGTGGCATGACAATGGCATGATGGTGGGATGATGATGACACGATGATGGCAAGATGGTGGTGTGATTGTTGCGTAATGGTGGCGTGATGGTGGCGTGATGACAATGCGATGATGGCATGATGATGGTGTGATGATGGCGTGATTATGACGTGATATTGGCGTGATTATGGTATGATGATGGCGTGATGATGGCGAGATGATTGTGTGATGACAACGTGATGTTGGTGTGATGATGGCGTGATGATGGCATGATGGTGGTGTGATGGTGGCGTGATGACGATGTGATGACGGCATGATAATGGCATGATGATGGCGTGATGATGGCGTGATGATGGCGTTATGATGGCGTTATGATGGCGTGATGATGGCGTGATGATGGCGTGATGATGGCGTGATGATGGCGTGATGATGGCGTGATGATAGCGTGATGATGGCGTGATGATGGCGTGATGATTGTGTGATGACAACGTGATGTTGGTGTGATTATGGTATGATAATGGCATGATGATGGCGTGATGATGGCGTGATGATGGCGTGATGATAGCGTGATGATGGCGTGATGATGGCGTGATGATTGTGTGATGACAACGTGATGTTGGTGTGATTATGGTATGATAATGGCATGATGATGGCGTGATGATGGCGTGATGATGGCGTGATGATAGCGTGATGATGGCGTGATGATGGCGTGATGATTGTGTGATGACAACGTGATGTTGGTGTGATTATGGTATGATAATGGCATGATGATGGCATGATGATGGCGTGATGATAGCGTGATGATGGCGTGATGATGGCGTGATGATTGTGTGATGACAACGTGATGTTGGTGTGATTATGGTATGATAATGGCATGATGATGGCGTGATGATGGCGTGATGATGGCGTGATGATGGCATGATGACAATGTGATGAAGGCATAGACTTTTAAAGATGATTCTGTTCCTGATCTGATCTTCGTCTCATGTTCCTGCTTCTTCTGTCTCTGCTCCAGGTTTAGAGTCCGACTTCACCAGCAGTTTGAGGATGTTCAGTTTGGATTCCTTCAAGGAATGTGAGCGGCTTCCCTGCTGTGTCGGCTGTAATCGGAGTCTAAATGATGACATTATGGAGGGCCGTCATGGAGCCAGAGCCCTGTTAGCGCAGCAGAAACCGCTCCAGAGTGTAAACTCTGAGGTTTACTGAAACAACAGGCTTCGGTCTGCTGAGAGCCCAGAGGCCGACCACAGGGAGGTTTTAATGATACTGTCCAGGAGTCCTGCTCAAACCCAGAGCCGGGGTGGGGGGGGTCTGAGAAAACGGGGAGTTTTATTTAGGAGGACATTCTGCAGCGTTTTTCTGGACTGTCCTCGCTGCTGTCTTTAAGGAGTTTCACTGCTTCTCCAGAGCTGTGAGATAATAAATCCAGAGATAAAAGTCAGGAATGCAACAGCAGAACCGGAACACGTTGATCCCTCCCATCGGAGTCCAAAGACAAGTTCAGGCCAATAAATCTCAGGTTGTCCGCGCGGCTGTTTGACCCAAAACAAATGTTTTCTGGGATGAATCTGCAGCCCGTGAAGCCAACAACCTCTCCCTGGAAACAAACTGCTGCAGAAAACCAAGAATTACCACAAATCCTTGAAAAACTTGGAGAGTTTCCAGAATCAGAATGAAAAATGTCATCGTTCCATGCAGAACGACCAGGATGACACCATGGATCAGCTGAGCGACAGATGATTGGTCATCCAGGTGGACGACGCTCTGATCTGAACATTTCACAAACAACCAAGGCTGTGTCCGAATGTCCGGAAAGAAAAATGTAGGGCACTCAAAATTACCCACAATGCATCTTGGAAACGAGTGAGATTCAATGGTCTGTAGACGGGACAATATGGACCACAATGATCTGCGGTCAAAAGAGCTGAATGGTGCGAGGTGTTGGACACACTGAGCAGAAAAACGAGAGAAAAGCAACAAAAAGAGATGAAACACACGATAAGTAACTAAAATACCACTATCTGTACCATGAAGCCGGATTTTCTCTTATGGAGGAACTTCAGGGTTTTCCGTCCTACGACGCTGGTTCAGTTCTGATCGGGTTCAGTTCTGATCGGGTTCTATCTCCCCGGTAACCTGGTCCGGACTGGGTTCAGTTCTGATCGGGTTCTATCTCCCCGGTAACCTGGTCCGGACCGGGTTCAGTTCTGATCGGGTTCTATCTCCCTGGTAACTGATGCTGAACCCCTAACCTGGTCCGGACCGGGTTCAGTTCTGATCGGGTTCTATCTCCCCGGTAACCTGGTCCGGACCGGGTTCAGTTCTGATCGGGTTCTATCTCCCCGGTAACTGATGCTGAACCCGTAACCTGGTCCGGACCGGGTTCAGTTCTGATCTGGTTCCATCTCCCCGGTAACTGATGCTGAACCCCTAACCTGGTCCGGACCGGGTTCAGTTCTGATCGGGTTCAGTTCTGATCCGGTTCTATCTCCCCGGTAACTGATGCTGAACCCCTAACCTGGTCCGGATCGGGTTCAGTTCTGATCGGGTTCTATCTCCCCGGTAACTGATGCTGAACCCCTAACCTGGTCCGGACCAGGTTCAGTTCTGATCTGGTTCTATCTCCCCGGTAACTTCATTCATTCATTCATTAATTCATTCATTCGTTCATTTATTCGTTCATTCATTCATTCATTCATTCGTTCATTCATACGTTCATTCATTCGTTCATTTATTCGTTCATTCATTCGTTCATTCATTCATTCATTCATTCATTCATTCATACATTCATTCATTCATTCATTCATTTATTCGTTCATTCATTCGTTCATTCATTCATTCATTCATTCATTCATTCATGCATACATTCATTCATTCATTCATTCATTCATACATACATACATTCATTCATTCATTCGTTCATTCATTCATACATTCATTCATTCATTCGTTCATTCATTCGTTCATTTATTCGTTCATTCGTTCATTTATTCGTTCATTCATTCATTCATTCATACGTTCATTCATTCGTTCATTTATTCGTTCATTTATTCGTTCATTCATTCGTTCATTCATTCATACATTCATTCATTCATTCATTCATTCATTCATTCATTCATTGATTCATTCATTTATTCGTTCATTCATTCATTCATACATTCATTCATTCATTCATTCATTCATACATTCATTCATTCATTCATTCATTAATTCATTCGTTCATTTATTCGTTCATTCGTTCATTCATTTGTTCATTCATTCGTTCATTCATACGTTCATTCATTCGTTCATTTATTCGTTCATTCATTCGTTCATTCATTCATTCATTCATTCATTCATTCATACATTCATACATTCATTCATTCATTCATTCATTTATTCGTTCATTCATTCGTTCATTCATTCATTCATTCATTCATTCATGCATACATTCATTCATTCATTCATACATACATACATTCATTCATTCATTCATTCATTCGTTCATTCATTCGTTCTCATTCGTTCATTTATTCGTTCATTTATTCGTTCATTTATTCGTTCATTCATTCATTCATTCTTTCATTCATTCGTTCATTCATACGTTCATTCATTCGTTCATTTATTCGTTCATTTATTCGTTCATTCATTCGTTCATTCATTCATACATTCATTCATTCATTCATTCATTCATTCATTCATTCATTTATTCGTTCATTCATTCATTCATACATTCATTCATACATTCATTCATTCATTCATTCATTCATTCATTCATACATTCATTCATTCATTCATTCATTCATTCGTTCGTTCATTTATTCGTTCATTCGTTCATTTATTCGTTCATTCATTCATTCATTCATTCATTCATACGTTCATTCATTCGTTCATTCATTCGTTCATTTATTCGTTCATTCATTCGTTCATTCATTCATACATTCATTCATACATTCATTCATTCATTTATTCATTCATTCATTCATTCATTCATACATTCATTCATACATTCATTCATTCATTTATTCATTCGTTCGTTCGTTCGTTCGTTCATACATACATTTTTTTTTTTTTTTTTTTTTTTTTCTTGTCCTGTCCAGCATCGAAGCAAGCAGAATGGAAATCTGATTGCTTTATTCTGTTGAACAGTTTTTCTTTACCAAGCGGAGCTTTATGAACATAAGGCTCCACTTGATATCATGTTTATTCATTTTATTTCTTTATTTAAACATTTGTCTATTACACCATTCCATTTCATACTGCTGGGCCTGACAAGGGAGAAATGAAAGTTAACAGAGGTAATGATAGAAAGTGAAACAGAGAGAGAGGAGTAAGGAAGAGGAAGAGAGAGAGGAGAGAAAACATGAATCCACTTACACAGTTCACTGGTACATCTGTACCGCGATCCCTAAACAACCAAGGTCTCTGTTGGAAAACAAAACAAGCAATCCCCTACAGGAGGACCTGCAGGTGGCTTAAATATCCTCAGATCATACAAACACACGCAGAACTACGCAGAGAAGAGGTACAACCTAGTCAGCGCAATGGGAAGTAGAGAAGAGGTACAACCTAGTCATCGCAATGGGAAGCAGTGTCACAGTGTCAACATGCATAATAAAGGGTGCTCCGTGGTGATACAGTCATGCAGATGCAGCCTCGTCTCTGCAAGGAGGAGGAAGCCCGCAAGGCTCACGACCCAGGCCCCCAGCAGCCACTCAGAGGCCCAGATCCCAGCTACCCCCCCCCCCCCCCCCCAAAGAGCGGACATGCATCCCCCGAAGGGCGGCAAAGGCGGCCCCAGCCGGAGCCCCCTGCGGTCTGGAGGCCCAGGCCCCAGCGGACCAAGACCAGCAGCTGCCGACCCCACCGGGCGCCGGGCGTCCCCCGGAGCGGAGACAGCGCCGGGCCCAGGGCCCAAGCTCCCAGGAGCAGCCACCCCCCCGGACCCGGGGCGGCCCAACCGAAATCCAGGACGACCGGACCCCCCAGACGACGCCCCCCAGGGCAGGCCAGCCCCCACCCCAAAGTCCCTGCCCCATACACCTGACACCAGGGCGCCACCACCTCTACCACCCCCTACCCCGCCACCACGCTCGCACACACACTCCCCACACACCTACCCCAACACTAGGGCTGAAAGATATACCGTCACCGCCCCCACATCGAGACACAGGCACCCAAGACATCAATACCGCAAGAGCAACCACATACAGGATACAGATCCCCCCTGCGCCCGCCCCGCACAAAAAGCTCCGGAAGCCACAAACAAAACCGCACCCCCCACCAAAGCGCCCGGCCCCCAACCAACCCGCAGCCACACCGCACCACACCGACACCAAGATGCCCGGCACGAATACCGAGATACGAACCTCCGCCCACACCGCCCAGCCCTACCCAACACCTCCGTGTACCCCCCACACACACACATACACCCACCCACTCCGCTCTCCGACCTTACATACCCACACTCACTCCTCTCTCCACCCCCAACACTCTCCTCCCTCTACCGTCCACACCTACCCCCACCTCCTCATACCCTCTAACACACACATGCACTCCCCCCACATAACTGCACCAACCCCTCCCCACCCCCCCACACATACGCCCCCACCACCCCATACAGTCCCCCCTTACATGTCCAGCCCCACCCATCCCTCTGACCTATCACACTCCCGCCCTTCCTTCCTTCAGCCCCTCATGACCATCCCTAATAGACACTCACGAGCATGCCACTCCTTCCTCCATCCCCCCTTTCCTCCAACCACTTACCCACATCTCCTCCCCCTTTCCTCCAACCACTTACCCACATCTCCTCCCCCCTTTCCTCCAACCACTTACCCACATCTCCTCCCTCTTCCAGCCCAAGTTCCTCCCTCCCACATTTCCTCTTTCACACTCTCATTCATTATTCACACATACCCACCTCTCTCTTGCCCATGCCCTCGTGCCTCCTGAGTGGTAGCTCGGGCCGGGGAAGGAGCCGCGAGCTCCAAGCCCCCCAACACGTTCCCCCCACCACCACCCCCCATCCCCCACCCCCGGACGCAGCAGGCCAGGCATCCCCCCAGGCCAGCAGGCCCCCCGCAATGCAGCCAGCCTAAACCACTGGCGCGTGAAGTAGCCACTGTCCCCCCCTCCCCCCAGTAGCGCCCGGGAGACCGGGGTATGAAAGGACCCTGTCCCCCCCCACCCCCCGCTCATGACTGTGTGTGTAAGATGTGTGTTGTTTGCAGTTAAAACTAAGGGGCAGTGCCAAGTCATGCCGGGAGTGGGGTCGCGTAGGGGGCATGACCCCCCAACCGGCCCCTCCCTCCTTCCACACACTATATGGCCCGCCCCTCAGAAGTGGTTGTGAGCTGTTGTTATTTTATGTGTTTAGGTGTCTAAGTGTGGTTAAAACTGGGGAGCAGGCTGCCTCTAGATGTGGCAAGCAAAGGCACTTTGGTGCCCTCCCTCACCACGCCCGCTTGACACGCACCCTCCCCAAAACCCTACGTGTGTGTGTGTGGAGGTAGAGCGGGGGGGGGGGGGTGGGTCTTGGGAAAGGAGACCAGGGGGGTATGAATTCCCCCCCCTGGAAGGAGAGCCGTTACCGGCATTAGGTACCCCTGCCTCCCGGGATCCCCCCAGGGCAGAAGAGGCAGGCATGGCCGCCCCCACGGCCCGGCGTCCGGCGTTCACCACAGAGGGGCCAGCCTCGGCCCCTGGGGGCGCTCGACCACGCCAGGCCAGGGAGGGGGGAAAAGGGACGGGAGCGGAAAGGGTCGGCGGAGGGGCCAGAGTCACCGGCCCAACATCCCCAGGCCTCGCAAACCCCCCAAGAGGCACGCAGAGCTGCTATTTTTTTTTTTTTTTTTTCTCCCCCTTCCCCCCCCCCCCCCCCAACCCGACACACACAAACCCCACCAATGCACCACCACCCCCGCACCCAAACACCCATCATCCATGCACCCCCACCCACCCACCCATCTTCACACACCCCCACAGGCAGCCACACACACACACAACCGCATTCACGCCCCCCTCCAGTCACACACCCACCCACACATACCAAGGACGGGGGCCACGGGGCCACCCGCCCCCCCCCACGCCACAAGCCCTCCGCCCCCAGCCCCCGGACCACGCGAGACCAACCCGCACGAGACCACCAGCGCAGGCCAGCCCCAACCGACACAGCGGCCGGGCGGGACAGGCACCCGGCGCGGAAAAGACCCGGCCTCCCCGCAACCCCCCACCTCCACACACTAGAGCTGAACGATATGGACAAAACCCCACACCCCGACAGCCACGCCAGACACCCCAACATCGATACGACACGACATGACCACGGGTCCGCCGAAAACCAAGCACCCCGGCGGAAAGCGCAGCTCCGTCCGCTACCCCCAGAGCCCCACACGCAGGACAAGCACAGGGGAAATCCACACCCCCCACACAGCCGCCCCCGCGACACCAACATCCCGGATGCCCACATCCCGACACAGACACGACAACGATACATCCCCCAGCCCCACCACACACACACCCCCACCAGCACACACACCCGCACGCACACAGCAGAGGCGCCCCGGCCCCCGGCGCAGTGACTATACGTCACCAGGTCGTGAGGACCGGCCAAATCCAGAGGAGGCACGTCCCGCCGGCCCGCCCCCCCCCCAGCGCCAAGCCGGGTCCCCCGGCCCCGGAGGCAGGGGCCACCCCGGAGCACCGGGGCCCAGGACCCCCCGCCCCCCCGCCCCGGGACGACCCCGGCCACCCGGCGCCAGCCGACAGCCACCGGCCAGGGCCCCACCAGCGACCCGCCCACCGCCGCAGAGCAGCCCCAACCGCTGACCCCCATGCCCCCCATCGGGCTGGATACAGCCCCGCCCCAGCGGCGTTCATACATACATTGATTGATTGATTGATTGATTGATTGATTGATTGATTGATACATTCATTCATTCATTCATTCATTCATTCATTCATTTATTCGTTCATTCATTCATTCATTCATTCGTTCATTCATACATTCATTCATACATTCATTCATTCATTCATTCATACATTCATTCATTCATTCATTCATTCATTCATTCATTCATTCATTCATTCATTCATTCATTCATTCATTGATACATTCATTCATTCATTCATTCATTTATTCGTTCATTCATTCATTCATACATTCATTCATACATTCATTCATTCATTCATACATTCATTCATTCATTCATTCATTCATTCATTCATACATTCATTCATACATTCATTCATTCATTCATTCATTCATTCATTCATACATTCATACATTCATTCATTCATTCATACATTCATTCATTCATTCATTCATTGATTAATTAATTAATTAATTAATTCATTCATTCATTTATTCGTTCGTTCATTCATTCATTCATTCGTTCATTCATTCATTCATTTATTCGTTCATTCATTCATTCATTCATTCATTCATTCATTTATTCGTTCATTCATTCATTGATTCATTCATTCATTCATTCATTCATTTATTCGTTCATTCATTCATTCATTCGTTCATTCATTCATTCATTCATTCATTCATTCATTCGTTCCTTCCTTTGTTCATTCATTCATTCATACATTCATTCAGTCATTCATTCATTCATTTATTCGTTCATTCATTCATTCATTCATTCGTTCATTCATTCATTCATTTATTCGTTCATTCATTCATTCATTCATTCATTCATTCATACATTCATTCATTCATTCATTCATTCATTCATTCATTCATTCATTCATTCATTCATTCGTTCCTTCCTTTGTTCATTCATTCATTCATTCATACATTCATTCAGTCATTCATTCATTCATACATTCGTTCATTCATTCATTCATTCATTTATTCGTTCATTCATTCATTCATTCGTTCATTCATTCATTCATTCATTCATTCATTCATTCATTCATTCGTTCCTTCCTTTTTTCATTCATTCATTCATTCATTTATTCATTCATTCATTCATTCATTCATTCATTCATTCATTCATTCATTCATTTATTCATTGATTCATTCATTCATTCATTCATACATTTATTCATTCATTCATTCATTCATTCATTCACAGGTAGTTTCATGCGCGCTGTCGGAGCGTCCCATCGGAGACGGGACACGTGACCTGCCACGTGTCACGTGACCTGCAGTGTGTCACGTGACCTGCAGTGTGTCACGTGACCTGCCGTGTGTCACGTGACCTGCAGTGTGTCACGTGACCTGCCGTGTGTCACGTGACCTGCAGTGTGTCACGTGACCTGCCGTGTGTCACGTGACCTGCCGCGTGTCACATGACCTGCAGTGTGTCACATGACCTGCCGCGTGTCACATGACCTGCAGTGTGTCACGTGACCTGCAGTGTGTCACGTGACCTGCCGCGTGTCACGTGACCTGCAGTATGTCACGTGACCTGCCGCGTGTCACGTGACCTGCAGCGTGTTACATGACCTGCAGTATGTCACGTGACCTGCCGCGTGTCACGTGACCTGCAGCGTGTCACGTGACCTGCCGTGTGTCACGTGACCTGCCGTGTGTCACGTGACCTGCCGTGTGTCACGTGACCTGCCGTGTGTCACGTGACCTGCCGTGTGTCACATGACCTGCAGTGTGTCACATGACCTGCAGCGTGTCACATGACCTGCCACGTGTCACATGACCTGCAGTGTGTCACATGACCTGCCGTGTGTCACGTGACCTGCCGCGTGTCACGTGACCTGCCACGTGTCACATGACCTGCCGCGTGTCACATGACCTGCAGTGTGTCACATGACCTGCAGTGTGTCACATGACCTGCAGCGTGTCACATGACCTGCAGTGTGTCACATGACCTGCAGCGTGTCACGTGACCTGCCGCGTGTCACGTGACCTGCCACGTGTCACATGACCTGCCGCGTGTCACATGACCTGCAGTGTGTCACATGACCTGCAGTGTGTCACATGACCTGCCGCGTGTCACATGACCTGCCACGTGTCACATGACCTGCAGTGTGTCACATGACCTGCCGTGTGTCACGTGACCTGCCGCGTGTCACGTGACCTGCCACGTGTCACATGACCTGCCGCGTGTCACATGACCTGCAGTGTGTCACATGACCTGCAGTGTGTCACATGACCTGCAGCGTGTCACATGACCTGCAGTGTGTCACATGACCTGCAGTGTGTCACATGACCTGCCGCGTGTCACATGACCTGCAGTGTGTCACATGACCTGCAGCGTGTCACATGACCTGCAGCGTGTCACATGACCTGCAGTGTGTCACATGACCTGCAGTGTGTCACATGACCTGCCGCGTGTCACATGACCTGCAGCGTGTCACATGACCTGCCGCGTGTCACATGACCTGCAGTGTGTCACATGACCTGCCGCGTGTCACATGACCTGCCGCGTGTCACGTGACCTGCAGTGTGTCACATGACCTGCCGCGTGTCACATGACCTGCAGTGTGTCACGTGACCTGCAGTGTGTCACGTGACCTGCCGCGTGTCACATGACCTGCCGCGTGTCACATGACCTGCAGTGTGTCACATGACCTGCCGCGTGTCACATGACCTTCCGCGTGTCACATGACCTGCAGTGTGTCACATGACCTGCCGCGTGTCACATGACCTGCAGTGTGTCACATGACCTGCAGCGTGTCACATGACCTGCCGCGTGTCACATGACCTGCAGCGTGTCACATGACCTGCAGTGTGTCACATGAACTGCCGCGTGTCACATGACCTGCAGTGTGTCACATGACCTGCAGCGTGTCACATGACCTGCCGCGTGTCACATGACCTGCCGCGTGTCACATGACCTGCAGTGTGTCACATGACCTGCCGCGTGTCACATGACCCCTACGTACGACCTCCAGGTGAGACAGCAGCATCATTACACGGTGACACACCAACACCGTCATCGTTTACAAGCCTTTCAGGAAAATATGCATGTTGTGAAGTGAACTGGCGCTTGTTTGTCCTGATTACCCGTCTGGGTCTGAGGACAACACCCCACACTCCTTCTCAAGCCCCCACACACCACTAGGCTGGTCGATACCGATTTGGGGGCTCAAAGTTCAGAGTATTGATTATCAGCTATCATCAGTGACCATTGGGTCAAAGTTATATCAGTCTGCTTCACAGCTTATCAATGAGTCTGTGATCAATAAGCGACTTCTGCTGTTGCATAAAGCTGCTTTCTGTCGTTTTAGACCCAAAACTTCAACCTGAGAAACACGGAAAGAAAAATATTCTTCATGTCTCCATCAGAGCCCGGCCCATACCATGATGGTACCACCGGCACCACCCAGTACTACATCAGTACACCTTCATACTCTGGTACTGATATGTGCTGATACCTGTTTATTGTTATTTTGTCTGTTTACAGTTATTTTGTGTTTGTTTATTGTTGTGTGTCTGTTTACATTTATTTTTTGTTTGTTTACAGTCGTTTTGTCTTTGTTTACTGTTGTTTTGTGCCTGTTTGCAATGGTTGCAACATTGCTGCTGCTGCTGTGTATCTGTTATTGTTTTCCTGATGTATGTGTTGTTGTTCGGTTGCAGATGTCGGGCTGTGGACACGCAGACCCGTTCTGTTGGGGGGCCCAGACCGGTCTGGGCCCCCGGTGTCTGGGCCCCCTGCCGTGACGGAGCTCGTCTCCTCGTGTTGTTGTTGTAAACATTGTTGAAAGGTG
>JALJCO010010021.1:0-27500 GCA_023101725.1 Atherinomorus stipes | reverse complement strand
AAGTGTGGATGCAGTGGTGGAAAGCAGCCGCCACTGGACTCTAGAGCAGTGGAGGTTCTCTGGAGGACCAATCACGCTTCTCCATCTGCAATCTGATGGAGGAGTCTGGGTTTGGTGGTTGCCAGGACAACGGTACGTGTCTGATTGCATTGTACCAAGTGTAAAGTTTGGTGGAGGGGGATTATGGTGTGGGGGTGTTTTCAGGAGCTGGGCTTGGCCCCTTAGTTCCAGTTTGGTGGAGGGGGTGTTATGGTGTGGGGGTGTTTTCAGGAGCTGGGCTTGGCCCCTTAGTTCCAGTTTGGTGGAGGGGGTATTGTGGTGTGGGGGTGTTTTCAGGAGCTGGGCTTGGCCCCTTAGTTCCAGTTTGGTGGAGGGGGTGTTATGGTGTGGGGGTGTTTTCAGGAGCTGGGCTTGGCCCCTTAGTTCCAGTTTGGTGGAGGGGGTGTTATGGTGTGGGGGTGTTTTCAGGAGCTGGGCTTGGCCCCTTAGTTCCAGTTTGGTGGAGGGGGTGTTATGGTGTGGGGGTGTTTTTCAGGAGCTGGGCTTGGCCCCTTAGTTCCAGTTTGGTGGAGGGGGATTATGGTGTGGGGGTGTTTTCAGGAGCTGGGCTTGGCCCCTTAGTTCTAGTTTGGTGGAGGCGGTATGATGGTGTGGGGGTGTTTTCAGGAGCTGGGCTTGGCCCCTTAGTTCCAGTGAAAGGAACTCTGAATGCTTCAGCATACCAAGACATTCTGGACAATTCCATGTCCCAACTTTGTGGGACCAGTTTGGAGCTGGCCCCTTCCTCTTCCAACATGACTGTGCACCACAAAGCAGGTCCATGAAGACCTGGATGCAGAGTCTGGTGTGGAGGAACTGGACTGGCCTGCACAGAGTCCTGACCTCAACCCCATAGAACAGCTTTGGGATGAATCAGAGCGGAGACTGAGAGCCAGGCCTTCTGGTCCAACATCAGTGTGACCTCACAAATGTGCTTCTGGAAGATGGTCAAAGATTCCCAGAAACACTCCTAAACCTTGTGGACAGTCTTCCCAGAAGATGAAGCTGTTCTAGCTGCAAAGGTGGACCAACGTCATCCTGAACCCGACGGATCAGGAATGATGTTACTGACGCTCAGATGTGGGTCACGGTGGGACTTTGGCATATAAAATGTATCTCAGCTTTCAGATGTTGTCATACAAACAAAAACAAAACAACAGCAATAAGATGTAATAATAATTTCCAGACGTCCAATCAGACGTCAGAGTTCCGGACGTACGCTTGCGTCTTCGTATCAAACCACATTCATCTGTAAAACAGAAAGAAAACAGACGTAAAATCATTTTCATCATCAGCTTCGTTCCCAACGTGGACCAGAAAAGCCAGAAGATCCCGGATCCAGATCAGGAGACCTGAAGACCAGATCCAGTACCATGTCATACAGGGATGGAGGGATGGAGGGATGGATGGATGGATGGATGGATGGATGGATGGATGGATGGATGGATGGATGGATGGATGGATGGATGGATGGATGGATGGAGGGAGGGTGGATGGAGGGATGGAGGGATGGAGGGATGGAGGGATAAATGGATGGATGGATGGATGGATGGAGGGATGGATGGAGGGATGGAGGGATGGAGGGATAAATGGAAGGATGGACGGATGGACGGATGGACGGATGGAAGGATGGACGGATGGACGGATGGACGGATGGACGGACGGATGGACGGATGGACGGATGGAAGGATGGATGGATGGATGGATGGATGGAGGGATGGAGGGATGGATGGATAAATGGATGGATGGATGGATGGATGGATGGATGGATGGATGGATGGATGGATGGATGGATGGATGGATGGATGGATGGATGGACGGATGGATAGTTGGAAGGATGGACGGATGGACGGATGGATGGATGGACGGATGGATGGATGGATGGAAGGATGGATGGATGGATGGATGGATGGATGGATGGATGGATGGATGGATGGATGGATGGATGGATGGAAGGATGGATGGATGGATGGATGGATGGATGGATGGATGGATGGATGGATGGAAGTTTGTCCCTCTGAGTCTCCATGTTGACAGTAAAGCTGCTTTTTGTCCCGTTGCTTAGCAACAGCGTCCTGACTCAGCAGGTATGCGGCGGTCTGAGTAATCCTGAACACACGCTCCACCCAGCCAATCAGACGGAGGCGGCGTCCTAATCCACCAATTATCCACCAATTACATCGTCTGCACATGTAGAGCCATCATCATCCTCACTCCGTCACGGACAGCCGGGTTCCGTCCCAGATGGTCCGGGAGGAGGGGGCACCGGGTCTTCAGTTCTTACACCAGGACATGGTTTCTCCTGGTTCCTGGAGACCAGAACCAGGACCAGCTCTGAGTTCTGGAAACATGTTGAGGTTGGACTGGACCTGGCCACGGGCTGAGGTTCTGGCAGGTTCTGAGAGGTTCTGGCAGGTTCTGGGAGGTTCTGGGAGGTTGTAAGAGGTTCTGGGAGGTTCTGGGACAGTTCAGCCCACAGAGGACGGTTCTGGGGTCCGCAGAGGAAAACGTACCCATCAGAGTGGACCGGGTCGGCTGGTTCTGACGAAGCCCCCGGGCCTGAGACCACCAACCGAGCCCTGTGGCACCGTGTTTGTGCAAAACAAAACATTCCCCACGGCGCGGAAGCGGGGGGTCGAGGCGGTGCTGGTGGGGGCTGTGGTCTGGGTCGGGCTGGGTGACCAGAACCGGGCCCCAAACATCTTGTAAAGAATAACAGTGGAGCAGAGCGGAGGGCTGGGCGGACGCCATGTTTGTGTGTTGGTACATTCCTGGTGGGGGGGGGGGGGCATGGAAAGCTGCGGTTAGCTGGGGGGGTGCGGTCCCCGAGGACAACTATCAGATTCAGCATCAAGCGCGCGGACTGAGCCTTTAAACGTGAGGACAAGTCTTGTTTTGTTTTCTAATTCTTGATATTGGTTCTTCCTCCTCCTCCTCCTCCTCAGTGTTTTTCTTAAGAACCCTCCCTGCCAAGAGCTGAAACAATAGCAAAGCTTTCCAAAGCCTCCCTGGCTTTAAACAATGCCATCAATCACAGCCACACACACACACACACACACACACACACACACACACAAGTTAACTCTTGCTGAGGACGATGAGGATGAAGATGAAGTGACTGTTTAGAGACAGATGAGTGCAGAGTCAGCCTGGAAGTCAGAACTCAGGGTGAATTATCAACAATCTGCGTCTGGACATGATCCAGGACTGTTTTAAAGCGTTTCATTGTAGTCCCAGAGGAGCGTGCACGTGTGTGTGTGCGTGAGTGTGCATGTGAGTGTTGGACTGTTCTCTCTGTTAAATGAAGTTCGACCCTGAAAACATTTTCTGCATAAATGCTGAACTTTACCAAGTTTCTGGTCATATGAGCAGAAAATGTTCAGATGGTTGGAGATGAAACCTGTCGGTCGTCCTGCTGGAACGTTCTGCTGCGGTAACCAGCTGGAACAATACACCACATATGACAGTGCACCCACACGGTCCTGACAGGTGTGTACTCATCCAGGTACAAAGCACGTAGTTCCAGCTGACGTTTACCATCGTGTAGTAATATGTCTGTAAAAAGTAGTTCCAGCTGATGTTTACCATCCTGTAGTAACACGTCTGTAAAAAGTAGTTCCAGCTGATGTTTACCATCCTGTAGTAATACGTCTGTAAAAAGTAGTTCCAGGGTGATGTTTACCATCGTGTAGTAACACGTCTGTAAAAAGTAGTTCCAGCTGATGTTTACCATCGTGTAGTAATATGTCTGTAAAAAGTAGTTCCAGCTGATGTTTACCATCCTGTAGTAACACGTCTGTAAAAAGTAGTTCCAGCTGATGTTTACCATCGTGTAGTAACACGTCTGTAAAAAGTAGTTCCAGGGTGATGTTTACCATCGTGTAGTAACACGTCTGTAAAAAGTAGTTCCAGGGTGATGTTTACCATCGTGTAGTAACACGTCTGTAAAAAGTAGTTCCAGCTGATGTTTACCATCGTGTAGTAACACGTCTGTAAAAAGTAGTTCCAGCTGATGTTTACCATCCTGTAGTAACACGTCTGTAAAAAGTAGTTCCAGGGTGATGTTTACCATCGTGTAGTAACACGTCTGTAAAAAGTAGTTCCAGCTGATGTTTACCATCGTGTAGTAATATGTCTGTAAAAAGTAGTTCCAGCTGATTTTTGCCATCGTGTAGTAACACGTCTGTAAAAAGTAGTTCCAGCTGATGTTTACCATCGTATAGTAACACGTCTGTAAAAAGTAGTTCCAGCTGATGTTTACCATCGTGTAGTAACACGTCTGTAAAAAGTAGTTCCAGGGTGACGTTTACCATCGTGTAGTAACACGTCTGTAAAAAGTAGTTCCAGCTGATGTTTACCATCGTGTAGTAACACGTCTGTAAAAAGTAGTTCCAGCTGATGTTTACCATCGTGTAGTAACACGTCTGTAAAAAGAAGTTCCAGGGTGACGTTTACCATCGTGTAGTAACACGTCTGTAAAAAGTAGTTCCAGGGTGACTTTTACCATCGTGTAGTAACACGTCTGTGAAAAGTAGTTCCAGGGTGATATTTACCATCGTGTAGTAACACGTCTGTAAAAAGAAGTTCCAGGGTGACGTTTACCATCGTGTAGTAACACGTCTGTGAAAAGTAGTTCCAGGGTGATATTTACCATCGTGTAGTAACACGTCTGTAAAAGTAGTTCCAGGGTGACGTTTACCATCGTGTAGTAACACGTCTGTAAAAGTAGTTCCAGGGTGATATTTACCATCGTGTAGTAACACGTCTGTAAAAGTAGTTCCAGGGTGATATTTACCATCGTGTAGTAACACGTCTGTAAAAGAAGTTCCAGGGTGACGTTTACCATCGTGCAGTAACACGTCTGTAAAAGTAGTTCCAGGGTGATGTTTACCATCGTGTAGTAACACGTCTGTAAAAAGTAGTTCCAGGGTGACGTTTACCATCGTGTAGTAACACGTATGTGAAAAGTAGTTCCAGGGTAATGTTTACCATCGTGTAGTAACACGTCTGTAAAAGTAGTTCCAGGGTGACGTTTACCACCGTGTAGTAACACGCCTGTAAAAAGTAGTTCCAGGGTGATGTTTACCATCGTGTAGTAACACGTCTGCAAAAGTAGTTCCAGGGTGATGTTTACCATCGTGTAGTAACACGTCTGCAAAAGTAGTTCCAGGGTGATGTTTACCATCGTGTAGTAACACGTCTGTAAAAAGTGGTTCCAGGGTGACGTTTACCATCGTGTAGTAACACGTCTGTAAAAAGTGGTTCCAGGGTGACGTTTACCATCGTGTAGTAACACGTCTTTAAAAAGTAGTTCCAGGGTGACGTTTACCATCGTGTAGTAACACGTCTGTAAAAAGTAGTCCCAGGGTGACGTTTACCATCGTGTAGTAACACGTCTGTAAAAAGTAGTTCCAGGGTGACGTTTACCATCGTGTAGTAACACGTCTGTAAAAAGTAGTTCCAGGGTGACGTTTACCATCGTGTAGTAACACGTCTGTAAAAAGTAGTTCCAGGGTGACGTTTACCATCGTGTAGTAACACGTCTTTAAAAAGTAGTTCCAGGGTGACTTTTACCATCGTGTAGTAACACGTCTGTAAAAAGTAGTCCCAGGGTGACGTTTACCATCGTGTAGTAACACGTCTTTAAAAAGTAGTTCCAGCTGATGTTTACCATCGTGTAGTAACACGTCTGTAAAAGTAGTTCCAGGGTGACGTTTACCATCGTGTAGTAACACGTCTGTAAAAGTAGTTCCAGGGTGACGTTTACCATCGTGTAGTAACACGTCTGTAAAAAGTAGTTCCAGGGTGACGTTTACCATCGTGTAGTAACACGTCTGTAAAAAGTAGTTCCAGGGTGATGTTTACCATCGTGTAGTAACACGTCTGTAAAAAGTAGTTCCAGGGTGACGTTTACCATCATGTAGTAACACGTCTGTAAAAAGTAGTTCCAGCTGATGTTTACCATCGTGTAGTAACACGTCTATAAAAAGTAGTTCCAGCTGATGTTTACCATCATGTAGTAACACGTCTGTAACCGGTATGGGTATGAATGAGGCTACATACGTAGCTTACCGTCACCACTTATGAATGAGGCTACATACGTAGCTTACCGTCACCACGTATGAATGAGGCTACATACGTAGCTTACCGTCACCACGTATGAATGAGGCTACATACGTAGCTTACCGTCACCACGTATGAACGAGGCTACATACGTAGCTTACCGTCACCACGTATGAATGAGGCTACATACGTAGCTTACCGTCACCACGTACGAATGAGGCTACATACGTATCTTACCGTCACCACGTATGAAGGAGGCTACATACGTAGCTTACCGTCACCACGTATGAATGAGGCTACATACGTAGCTTACCGTCACCACGTTTGAATGAGGCTACATACGTAGCTTTCCGTCACCACGTATGAATGAGGCTACATACGTAGCTTACCATCACCACGTATGAATGAGGCTACATACGTAGCTTACTGTCACCACGTATGAATGAGGCTACATACGTAGCTTACCGTCACCACGTATGAATGAGGCTACATACGTAGCTTACCGTCGCCACGTATGAATGAGGCTACATACGTAGCTTACCGTCACCACGTATGAATGAGGCTACATAGGTAGCTTACCGTCACCACGTATGAACGAGGCTACATACGTAGCTTACCGTCACCACGTATGAATGAGGCTACATACGTAGCTTACCGTCACCACGTATGAACGAGGCTACATACGTAGCTTACCATCACCACGTATGAATGAGGCTACATACGTAGCTTACCGTCACCACGTATGAACGAGGCTACAAACGTAGCTTACAGTCACCACGTATGAATGAGGCTACATACGTGGCTTACCGTCACCACGTATGAACGAGGCTACAAACGTAGCTTACAGTCACCACGTATGAACGAGGCTACATACGTAGCTTAGCATCACCACGTATGAATGAGGCTACATACGTAGCTTACCGTCACCACGTATGAATGAGGTTACATACGTAGCTTACCGTCACCATGTATGAATGAGGCTACATACGTAGCTTACCGTCACCACGTATGAACGAGGCTACATACGTAGCTTACCGTCACCACGTATGAACGAGGCTACAAACGTAGCTTACAGTCACCACGTATGAACGAGGCTACATACGTAGCTTACCGTCACCGCGTATGAACGAGGTTACATACGTAGCTTACCGTCACCACCTATGAACGAGGCTACAAACGTAGCTTACAGTCACCGCGTATGAATGTGGAACCCAGACTGACCTGCCGTGTATCTCATATATGGTGTTGGTCAGGCTGGTGGACCGCAACGTTGCAACGTTCTACTGTTTATTCTCTAAAAATCTACTAAATGACGTTTCCAGTAAATTCTGGACGCTACCCACTCAGGACACTTGGATTACATTGGACGAGCAGTATGGAGGAATATTGACACGTTTTTGTGGACTTTTATGGACCTTTTTGGCTCGGACCCCGGTGAACTCCATTATATGAAAGTTGGGGGATCTGAGCGTGAGGATGAGGAAGAGATGAAGGACCATCATTCTGTGGTGTACTGTCCCTTTAACATTTAAACTTGTGCAATGCACCTTTAATTAAACTGCAGGTGACTTCATGAAAACGTTCATGAGTGAAATAAACCAAGTTCAGGTTCGTGGTTTTGTGTCAGTGAGCTGGTGCTTCACGAAGGTCCGGAGACATGAAGCCGGACACGTCCGGGGGGACATGGCGGTATGAACACGTGTCCGTGGATCCCGAGTCCTGGTCCCAGAGCGGTGCAGCATGGACCCGTCTCAGGTTCAGCTGCTGGAGTCTCCATGTTGATGCTAATCGCTCCTGAAGGAACGTTTCCACAGAATTCCTCCTGATGGAAGGAGGAGGTGCAGGATTCCAGCGACGGGACTTCAGAGGAACCGTGGTTCTGAGGCGGTCCGGTTCTGCGGTTTCTCCTGGTGGAGCGTTCACGTCCGTCCTCGTTGCGAGTCATTAAGTTGACGTCCAGACTGACATGGACGTTGACGTGTGGACGTTTCAGTTCCTGACTGGATCCAGAGTCCTGACGGGAACTGTTCCAGATCCAGGCTGCAGCATTCCTTCCCCGACCCGGTTCAGAACCGCTCAGAACCGCTCAGTGTAGGAGAGCGGGCCAGAGGCTGCAGAGCAGAACCAGAACCAGAGTAAGTGTAGGAGAGTGGGCCGGAGGCTGCAGAGCAGAACCAGAACCAGAGTAAGTGTAGGAGAGCGGGCCAGAGGCTGCAGAGCAGAACCAGAACCAGAACCAGCACCAGATTTAGTGTAGGAGAGCGGGCCGGAGGCTGCAGAGCAGAACCAGAACCAGAACCAGCACCAGAGTTAGTGTAGGAGAGCGGGCCGGAGGCTGCAGAGCAGAACCAGCACCAGAACCAGAGTCAGTGTAGGAGAGCGGGCCGGAGGCTGCAGAGCAGAACCAGAACCAGAACCAGAGTTAGTGTAGGAGAGCGGGCCGGAGGCTGCAGAGCAGAACCAGAACCAGAGTTAGTGTAGGAGAGCGGGCCGGAGGCTGCAGAGCAGAACCAGAACCAGAACCAGAGTCAGTGTAGGAGAGCGGGCCGGAGGCTGCAGAGCAGAACCAGAACCAGAGTTAGTGTAGGAGAGCGGGCCGGAGGCTGCAGAGCAGAACCAGCACCAGAACCAGCACCAGAACCAGAGTGAGTGTAGGAGAGCGGGCCGGAGGCTGCAGAGCAGAACCAGCACCAGAACCAGAGTGAGTGTAGGAGAGCGGGCCGGAGGCTGCAGAGCAGAACCAGAACCAGAGTTAGTGTAGGAGAGCGGGCCAGAGGCTGCAGAGCAGAACCAGAACCAGAACCAGAACCAGAGTTAGTGTAGGAGAGCGGGCCGGAGGCTGCAGAGCAGAACAAGAACCAGAGTTAGTGTAGGAGAGCGGGCCGGAGGCTGCAGAGCAGAACCAGAACCAGAACCAGAACCAGAGTTAGTGTAGGAGAGCGGGCCAGAGGCTGCAGAGCAGAACCAGAACCAGAACCAGAACCAGAGTTAGTGTAGGAGAGCGGGCCGGAGGCTGCAGAGCAGAACCAGAACCAGAGTTAGAGTAGGAGAGCGGGCCGGAGGCTGCAGAGCAGAACCAGAACCAGAACCAGAGTTAGTGTAGGAGAGCGGGCCGGAGGCTGCAGAGCAGAACCAGAACCAGAGTTAGAGTAGGAGAGCGGGCCGGAGGCTGCAGAGCAGAACCAGAACCAGAGTAAGTGTAGGAGAGCGGGCCGGAGGCTGCAGAGCAGAACCAGAACCAGAGTTAGTGTAGGAGAGCGGGCCGGAGGCTGCAGAGCAGAACCAGAACCAGAACCAGAGTTAGTGTAGGAGAGCGGGCCGGAGGCTGCAGAGCAGAACCAGAACCAGAGTTAGTGTAGGAGAGCGGGCCGGAGGCTGCAGAGCAGAACCAGAACCAGCACCAGAGTTAGTGTAGGAGAGCGGGCCGGAGGCTGCAGAGCAGAACCAGAACCAGAGTTAGTGTAGGAGAGCGGGCCGGAGGCTGCAGAGCAGAACCAGAACCAGAACCAGAGTTAGTGTAGGAGAGCGGGCCGGAGGCTGCAGAGCAGAACCAGAACCAGAACCAGAACCAGAGTTAGTGTAGGAGAGCGGGCCGGAGGCTGCAGAGCAGAACCAGAACCAGAGTTAGTGTAGGAGAGGGGGCCGGAGGCTGCAGAGCAGAACCAGAACCAGAGTTAGTGTAGGAGAGCGGGCCGGAGGCTGCAGAGTAGAACCAGAACCAGAACCAGAACCAGAGTTAGTGTAGGAGAGCGGGCCGGAGGCTGCAGAGCAGAACCAGAACCAGAACCAGAGTTAGTGTAGGAGAGCGGGCCGGAGGCTGCAGAGCAGAACCAGAACCAGAGTTAGTGTAGGAGAGCGGGCCGGAGGCTGCAGAGCAGAACCAGAACCAGAACCAGAGTTAGTGTAGGAGAGCGGGCCGGAGACTGCAGAGCAGAACCAGAACCAGAGTTAGTGTAGGAGAGCGGGCCGGAGGCTGCAGAGCAGAACCAGAACCAGAGTTAGTGTAGGAGAGCGGGCCGGAGGCTGCAGAGCAGAACCAGAACCAGAGTTAGTGTAGGAGAGCGGGCCGGAGGCTGCAGAGCAGAACCAGAACCAGAACCAGAGTTAGTGTAGGAGAGCGGGCCGGAGGCTGCAAAGCAGAACCAGAACCAGAACCAGAGTTTGTGTAGGAGAGCGGGCCGGAGGCTGCAGAGCAGAACCAGAACCAGAGTTAGTGTAGGAGAGCGGGCCGGAGGCTGCAGAGTAGAACCAGAACCAGAACCAGAGTTAGTGTAGGAGAGCGGGCCGGAGGCTGCAGATCAGAACCAGAACCAGAACCAGAGTTAGTGTAGGAGAGCGGGCCGGAGGCTGCAGAGCAGAACCAGAACCAGAGTTAGTGTAGGAGAGCGGGCCGGAGGCTGCAGAGCAGAACCAGAACCAGAGTTAGTGTAGGAGAGCGGGCCGGAGGCTGCAGAGCAGAACCAGAACCAGAACCAGAGTTAGTGTAGGAGAGCGGGCCGGAGGCTGCAGAGCAGAACCAGAACCTGAACCAGAGTTAGTGTAGGAGAGCGGGCCGGAGGCTGCAGAGCAGAACCAGAACCAGAGTTAGTGTAGGAGAGCGGGCCGGAGGCTGCAGAGCAGAACCAGAACCAGAACCAGAGTTAGTGTAGGAGAGCGGGCCGGAGGCTGCAGAGCAGAACCAGAACCAGAGTTAGTGTAGGAGAGCGGGCCGGAGACTGCAGAGCAGAACCAGAACCAGAACCAGAGTTAGTGTAGGAGAGTGGGCCGGAGGCTGCAGAGCAGAACCAGAACCAGAGTTAGTGTAGGAGAGCGGGCCGGAGGCTGCAGAGCAGAACCAGAACCAGAACCAGAGTTAGTGTAGGAGAGCGGGCCGGAGGCTGCAGAGCAGAACCAGAACCAGAACCAGAGTTAGTGTAGGAGAGCGGGCCGGAGGCTGCAGAGCAGAACCAGAACCAGAGTTAGTGTAGGAGAGCGGGCCGGAGGCTGCAGAGTAGAACCAGAACCAGAGTTAGTGTAGGAGAGCGGGCCGGAGGCTGCAGAGCAGAACCAGAACCAGAGTTAGTGTAGGAGAGCGGGCCGGAGGCTGCAGAGCAGAACCAGAACCAGAGTTAGTGTAGGAGAGCGGGCCGGAGACTGCAGAGCAGAACCAGAACCAGAGTTAGTGTAGGAGAGCGGGCCGGAGGCTGCAGAGCAGAACCAGAACCAGAGTTAGTGTAGGAGAGCGGGCCGGAGGCTGCAGAGTAGAACCAGAACCAGAACCAGAACCAGAGTTAGTGTAGGAGAGCGGGCCGGAGGCTGCAGAGCAGAACCAGAACCAGAACCAGAGTTAGTGTAGGAGAGCGGGCCGGAGGCTGCAGAGTAGAACCAGAACCAGAACCAGAGTTAGTGTAGGAGAGCGGGCCGGAGGCTGCAGAGCAGAACCAGAACCAGAACCAGAGTTAGTGTAGGAGAGCGGGCCGGAGGCTGCAGAGCAGAACCAGAACCAGAGTTAGTGTAGGAGAGCGGGCCGGAGACTGCAGAGCAGAACCAGAACCAGAACCAGAGTTAGTGTAGGAGAGTGGGCCGGAGGCTGCAGAGCAGAACCAGAACCAGAGTTAGTGTAGGAGAGCGGGCCGGAGGCTGCAGAGCAGAACCAGAACCAGAACCAGAGTTAGTGTAGGAGAGCGGGCCGGAGGCTGCAGAGCAGAACCAGAACCAGAACCAGAGTTAGTGTAGGAGAGCGGGCCGGAGACTGCAGAGCAGAACCAGAACCAGAGTTAGTGTAGGAGAGCGGGCCGGAGGCTGCAGAGCAGAACCAGAACCAGAACCAGAACCAGAGTTAGTGTAGGAGAGCGGGCCGGAGGCTGCAGAGCAGAACCAGAACCAGAACCAGAGTTAGTGTAGGAGAGCGGGCCGGAGGCTGCAGAGCAGAACCAGAACCAGAGTTAGTGTAGGAGAGCGGGCCGGAGGCTGCAGAGCAGAACCAGAACCAGAACCAGAGTTAGTGTAGGAGAGCGGGCCGGAGGCTGCAGAGCAGAACCAGAACCAGAACCAGAGTTAGTGTAGGAGAGCGGGCCGGAGGCTGCAGAGCAGAACCAGAACCAGAACCAGAACCAGAGTTAGTGTAGGAGAGCTGGTCGGAGGCTGCAGAGCAGAACCAGAACCAGAGTTAGTGTAGGAGAGCGGGCCGGAGGCTGCAGAGCAGAACCAGAACCAGAACCAGCACCAGAGTTAGTGTAGGAGAGCGGGCCGGAGGCTGCAGAGCAGAACCAGAACCAGAGTTAGTGTAGGAGAGCGGGCCGGAGGCTGCAGAGCGGAACCAGAACCAGAGTTAGTGTAGGAGAGCGGGCCGGAGGCTGCAGAGCAGAACCAGAACCAGAGTAAGTGTAGGAGAGCGGGCCGGAGGCTGCAGAGCAGAACCAGAACCAGAGTTAGTGTAGGAGAGTGGGCCGGAGGCTGCAGAGCAGAACCAGAACCAGAGTTAGTGTAGGAGAGCGGGCCGGAGGCTGCAGAGCAGAACCAGAACCAGAACCAGAGTTAGTGTAGGAGAGCGGGCCGGAGGCTGCAGAGCAGAACAAGAACCAGAACCAGACTTAGTGTAGGAGAGCGGGCCGGAGGCTGCAGAGCATAACCAGAACCAGAGTTAGTGTAGGAGAGCGGGCCGGAGGCTGCAGAGCAGAACCAGAACCAGAACCAGAACCAGAGTTAGTGTAGGAGAGCGGGCCGGAGGCTGCAGAGCAGAACCAGAACCAGAACCAGAGTTAGTGTAGGAGAGCGGGCCGGAGGCTGTAGAGCAGAACCAGAACCAGAGTTAGTGTAGGAGAGCGGGCCGGAGACTGCAGAGCAGAACCAGAACCAGAGTTAGTGTAGGAGAGCGGGCCGGAGGCTGCAGAGCAGAACCAGAACCAGAACCAGAGTTAGTGTAGGAGAGCGGGCCGGAGGCTGCAGAGCAGAAACAGGATGAGGAAAGTCTTCCTGTCTTCACCAACATCCTGTTTCTCATGAACCGTTTCTTCTTCTCTTCACTGATAAACTGTAAAAGAGGAAGAAGCTGATGATGATGATGATGATGATGATGATGATGATGATGATGGTGATGATGTGGATCTGTCAGGGCCTTATGCAGCTTCTGCAGACCTGGTCCCAGATCTGGTCCCAGACCTGGTCCCGGACCAGCAGCAGCTGCTCCGGTCCGCGTGTCCCCCCTCCCGGTTCTGCTGGTCCTGCTCCTGGTCCTGAACCCTCCCGGGTCCCCGTCCTGTTGCCGTGGGAACGGCTGTTTGGTGTTGCAGCAGCTGCTGACTCACGACCGCAGTGACCTGTCACCCCGCTGCTCACAAACCAGCTTCCTCATTTCTGAGGACGCGAGCTGCTTCGTCATGCAGCGTCCGCTTCTGCAGAGACGGCAGGGGGGCAGGGCGGGGCCAGACCTGCAGGTGCACAGGTGAGACTGGACCCCACGAGCAGGGGCCGTGACATCATCCATGAGCAAACGCAGACCCAGAAGCCCGGAGCGTATCACAGAGTTTGATGCTGTTCCAGGTTCTTATAGCTGGTTTCTGAGCAACGTCACAGATAGGATGCGCGCGCAACCAGGCGCAAGAAAACAGAGGAAAGCATTACTGAACTATGAGAAGACGTGTTTTACATACAAAACTCTACTTTTAATGCAGATGAGGTCAAGATATGACGTGAAAGTGTCGGGGAAATATAATGTTTGAGTCCTGGTATTTGTTCGGTTGCAAAAATCAAACATTCATGCATGTGAACAGCTGAAAATGGTGAAAATAGGACAGTAGGAGTGACTGATCTTCAGAAAACCCTCCCAGATAACTTATTCCGGTTCAGACTATGATTTATTTAGTCTTTCACCATGGTCACATGTAGGATTAAACCACGGTGGAGGCAGAAATGATTCCCGTATTCTAGTGGGAAGACTGTAATAGCAGCATCACCGCCGCGATCGGCTGCATGACATAAACTGTAAACACTGTGTGTGACAGCCGTCCTCTGCTGCTTAGACACGAACTTAAAAAAGAAGAAGAAACTGATGGTGGAGCCGTTTACGAACGTTCATGTGGCATAACAACGCATCCCGGAGATTTAGTACGAAGTACGGGGTCGTAAATCAGATGGCGTTTGAGTTTATACTGTTAGCTTGCTAGCAGTTAGCTTGTTAGCAGTTAGCTTGCTAGCAGTTAGCTAGTCTGTCTACTGTCCACCACGATCTCATCCACAATAAAGCAGAACGTTCCACAAGCAGCAAAACTTCTCGACAGCAATGCGTGTTCGTCCCTAACAGCTGGAATCAGCTCCTTTCCAAACGTAGTGATGATGTCGTCTTTGCCTGGTTTAATCCAAACTAGTGAAAGTTGCTCCTGTATGGAGGAGGTGAGGACGACACGGAGCTGAACTGAACCTGCTGCAGGCTGCAGATTGTTGTGGCCTCTTTTGGTTTGAACAAAGAGTCTAAACCAAAGTTTAAGCCGCTTTCTAACTCAGGTTTTTCAGGCAAATTTCAAATGAGGTCCAACACGAATAATATCCATGTTTTAACCAGAAAAATGCCGTTTCCGGGTGATGACTCCCTTACCAAGTTAGTGTAATCGTGATAGAAATATAACACAGCAACGCAGCGTCGCTATTTTGTTATTCGTCATCAAAATACAGATTTATTCAATATAATTTAAAATACAACGATCTCTGTTAGTTTCGTCAGGTTACTTTACATTTTTATGAATGATATGCGTGTTTGGCCGTGAACAGGCTTTTTGCCCCCTGGATGCGCGCGCAACTGCAATGTTTGTAAACAGGAAACCATCTACACATGAAGGTTTTTGCCTCGTTGCATGAACTTCTGGAACACCGGGTTCAATGACATTAATTGGTCCTATAATAAATATTTATACGAATAAAGTACAGAAATCCATTTTAAATTTATCCCACAAACTTAGTGAGAACATACAGAAATGAAATTGCTGAAGTTTGTGACTTCTGTAAATTGTGTCCGGAAAGTGTTCTGCATTTGTCTGATTGTGTCCATTCAGGTTCTTCTGGACTTTTGTGTGATGGCACGGGCAGCAGGTTTTTGGGGAACCACCTGAGCAACCAGAGGAACCTGAACTGTGTTTTTGTGTTTATACGGAATTTTCTAAGATTTTTGTGTTGAATTTCTGCAACAACTTTTCATCAATCAGCTCCTGCAGCTTTGGAAACATCAGCTGTCCCACGTTTTTAGATGAGGACAGTTCAGGTAAAATGATCCGAAGCAAAATAAAGTCATTCTTGATTAATAAAAATACAATAAACTGTCATTTTGATTAATAAAAATACAATAAACTGTCATTTTGATTAATACTCATGTACAATGTTGCCACAGAGCTCATTCAATATATTACATATGAAAGAACTGTTAATCTGTGTTTATGTGTAGAACGATGCCTCAGATCCCAGATCAGGACGCTGTGAAATTCAAATAAAATAAGGATGAAATTATTTGTTTCCCTCATAAACTCATATCTGATCCTCATAGAACATGAACAACATATCAGAGGTTTTAGCATTTTATGGACAGTTTGAACTGATTATGAATCTGATGCAGCAACAAGTCTGTGACCAGATGGAACAGGAGCAAGGTTCCACAGAGAGGTTCTAAATATGTGGTTCTGCTTCCCAGAACTGGACCGGGAGGTTCCACAGTGAGGTTCTAAATATGTGGTTCTGCTTCCCAGAACTGGACCGGGAGGTTCCACAGTGAGGTTCTAAATGTGTGGTTCTGCTTCCCAGAACTGGACCGGGAGGTTCCACAGAGAGGTTCTAAATGTATGGTTCTGCTTCCCAGACCTGGACCGGGAGGTTCCGCAGTGAGGTTCTGCATATGTGGTTCTACTTCCCAGACCTGGACCGGGAGGTTCCGCAGTGAGGTTCTGCATATGTGGTTCTGCTTCCTAGACCTGGACCGGGAGGTTCCACAGTGAGGTTCTGCATATGTGGTTCTGCTTCCCAGAACTGGACCGGGAGGTTCCACAGAGAGGTTCTAAATGTGTGGTTCTGCTTCCCAGACCTGGACCGGGAGGTTCCACAGAGAGGTTCTAAATATGTGGTTCTGCTTCCCAGAACTGGACCGGGAGGTTCCACAGAGAGGTTCTAAATGTGTGGTTCTGCTTCCCAGACCTGGACCGGGAGGTTCCACAGAGAGGTTCTAAATGTATGGTTCTGCTTCCCAGATCTGGACCGGGAGGTTCCACAGAGAGGTTCTACATGTGTGGTTCTGCTTCCCAGACCTGGACCGGGAGGTTCCACAGAGAGGTTCTAAATATGTGGTTCTGCTTCCCAGATCTGGACCGGGAGGTTCCACAGTGAGGTTCTAAATATGTGGTTCTGCTTCCCAGACCTGGACCGGGAGGTTCCACAGTGAGGTTCTAAATATGTGGTTCTGCTTCCCAGACCTGGACCGGGAGGTTCCACAGTGAGGTTCTAAATATGTGGTTCTGCTTCCCAGACCTGGACCGGGAGGTTCCACAGAGAGGTTCTAAATGTGTGGTTCTGCTTCCCAGAACTGGACCGGGAGGTTCCACAGAGAGGTTCTAAATATGTGGTTCTGCTTCCCAGACCTGGACCGGGAGGTTCCACAGTGAGGTTCTAAATATGTGGTTCTGCTTCCCAGACCTGGACCGGGAGGTTCCACAGAGAGGTTCTAAATGTGTGGTTCTGCTTCCCAGACCTGGACCGGGACGTTCCACAGAGAGGTTCTAAATGTGTGGTTCTGCTTCCCAGATCTGGACCGGGAGGTTCCACAGTGAGGTTCTAAATATGTGGTTCTGCTTCCCAGATCTGGACCGGGAGGTTCTGCAGAGAGGGTTCTAAATGTGTGGTTCTGCTTCCCAGATCTGGACCGGGAGGTTCCACAGTGAGGTTCTAAATATGTGGTTCTGCTTCCCAGATCTGGACCGGGAGGTTCCACAGTGAGGTTCTGAATATACGGTTCTGCTTCCCAGACCTGTAGCGGGAGGTTCCACAGTGAGGTTCTAAATATGTGGTTCTGCTTCCCAGACCTGGACCGGGAGGTTCTGCAGTGAGGTTCTAAATGTGTGGTTCTGCTTCCCAGATCTGGACCGGGAGGTTCCACAGAGAGGTTCTAAATGTGTGGTTCTGCTTCCCAGATCTGGACCGGGAGGTTCCACAGTGAAGTTCTAAATATGTGGTTCTGCTTCCCAGATCTGGACCGGGAGGTTCCACAGAGAGGTTCTAAATGTGTGGTTCTGCTTCCCAGATCTGGACCGGGAGGTTCCACAGTGAGGTTCTGAATATATGGTTCTGCTTCCCAGACCTGGACCGGGAGGTTCCACAGTGAGGTTCTAAATATGTGGTTCTGCTTCCAAGATCTGGACCGGGAGGTTCCACAGAGAGGTTCTAAATATGTGGTTCTGCTTCCCAGATCTGGACCGGGAGGGTCTGCAGAGAGGTTCTAAATATGTGGTTCTGCTTCCCAGATCTGGACCGGGAGGTTCTGCAGTGAGGTTCTGAATATGTGGTTCTGCTTCCAAGATCTGGACCGGGAGGTTCCACAGAGAGGTTCTAAATATGTGGTTCTGCTTCCAAGATCTGGACTGGGAGGTTCCACAGAGAGGTTCTAAATATGTGGTTCTGCTTCCCAGACCTGGACCGGGAGGTTCCACTGTGAGGTTCTGCATATGTGGTTCTGCTTCCCAGATCTGGACCGGGAGGTTCCGCAGTGAGGTTCTGCATATGTGGAGCTGCTTCCCAGATCTGGACCGGGAGGTTCCGCAGTGAGGTTCTGCATATGTGGAGCTGCTTCCCAGATCTGGACCGGGAGGTTCCGCAGTGAGGTTCTGAATATGTGTTTCTGCTTCCCAGACCTGGACCGGGCGGTTCCACAGTGAGGTTCTAAATATGTGGTTCTGCTTCCCAGACCTGGACCGGGAGGTTCCGTAGTGACGTTCTAAATATGTGGTTCTGCTTCCCAGATCTGGACCGGGAGGTTCTGCAGTGAGGTTCTGAATACGTGGTTCTGCTTCCCAGACCTGGACCGGGAGGTTCCACAGTAAGGTTCTAAATATATGGTTCTGCTTCCCAGACCTGGACCGGGAGGTTCCGCAGTGAGGTTCTAAACATATGGTTCTGCTTCCCAGACCTGGACCGGGAGGTTCCACAGTGAGGTTCTGCATATGTGGTTCTGCTTCCCAGATCTGGACCGGGAGGTTCCACAGTGAGGTTCTGAATATATGGTTCTGCTTCCCAGACCTGGACCGGGAGATTCCACAGTGAGGTTCTGAATATATGGTTCTGCTTCCCAGACCTGGACCGGGAGGTTCCACAGTGAGGTTCTGCATATGTGGTTCTGCTTCCCAGATCTGGACCGGGAGGTTCCACAGTGAGGTTCTAAATATGTGGTTCTGCTTCCCAGACCTGGACCGGGAGGTTCCACAGTGAGGTTCTGAATATATGGTTCTGCTTCCCAGACCTGGACCGGGAGGTTCCACAGTGAGGTTCTGAATATATGGTTCTGCTTCCCAGATCTGGACCGGGAGGTTCCACAGTGAGGTTCTAAATATGTGGTTCTGCTTCCCAGACCTGGACCGGGAGGTTCCACAGTGAGGTTCTGAATATATGGTTCTGCTTCCCAGACCTGGACCGGGAGGTTCCACAGTGAGGTTCTGCATATGTGGTTCTGCTTCCCAGACCTGGACCGGGAGGTTCCGCAGTGAGGTTCTAAATATGTGTTTCTGCTTCCCAGACCTGGACCGGGAGGTTCCGCAGTGAGGTTCTGAATATGTGGTTCTGCTTCCCAGACCTGGACCGGGAGGTTCCGCAGTGAGGTTCTAAATATCTGGTTCTGCTTCCCAGACCTGGACCGGGAGGTTCCACAGTGAGGTTCTGCATATTTGGTTCTGCTTCCCAGATCTGGACCGGGAGGTTCCGCAGTGAGGTTCTAAATATGTGGTTCTGCTTCCCAGATCTGGACCGGGAGGTTCCACAGTGAAGTTCTGAATATGTAGTTCTGCTTCCCAGACCTGGACCGGGAGGTTCCACAGTGAGGTTCTAAATATGTGGTTCTGCTTCCCAGATCTGGACCGGGAGGTTCCACAGTGAAGTTCTGAATATGTAGTTCTGCTTCCCAGACCTGGACCGGGAGGTTCCACAGTGAGGTTCTAAATATGTGGTTCTGCTTCCCAGATCTGGACCGGGAGGTTCCACAGAGAGGTTCTAAATATGTGGTTCTGCTTCCCAGACCTGGACCGGGAGGTTCTGCAGTGAGGTTCTAAATATGTGGTTCTGCTTCCCAGACCTGGACCGGGAGGTTCCACAGTGAGGTTCTAAATATGTGGTTCTGCTTCCCAGACCTGGACCGGGAGGTTCCACAGAGAGGTTCTAAATATGCTGTTCTGCTTCCCAGATCTGGACCGGGAGGTTCTGCAGTGAGGTTCTAAATGTGTGGTTCTGCTTCCCAGATCTGGACCGGGAGGTTCCACAGAGAGGTTCTAAATGTGTGGTTCTGCTTCCCAGATCTGGACCGGGAGGTTCCACAGTGAGGTTCCAAATATGTGGTTCTGCTTCCCAGATCTGGACCGGGAGGTTCCACAGAGAGGTTCTAAATGTGGGTTCTGCTTCCCAGATCTGGACCGGGAGGTTCCACAGAGGGTTCTGAATATGTGGTTCTGCTTCCCAGACCTGGACCGGGAGGTTCCACAGTGAGGTTCTAAATATGTGGTTCTGCTTCCCAGACCTGGACCGGGAGGTTCACAGTGGGGTTCTGGGCCCCCAGGTCGAAGGCCCCCGCCGCCGCCGCAAGCCCCCCCCCCCCAACCCCCACCCCCCCCAAGCCCCCACCAGGTCCACAAGAGGCTAAATATGTGGTCTGCTTCCCAGACCTGGACCGGGAGGTCCACAGAGGCATGGTCTGCTCCCAACTGGACCGGGAGCCCAAGGGCAATATGTGGTTCTGCTCCACCTGGCGGGAGGCCACAGAGGCAATTGGGTCTGCCCCAACTGACCGAGGCCCAGAGGCAAATATGGTCTGCCCCAACCTACCGGAGGTTCCACGCTAAATATGTGGTTCTGCTTCCCAGATCTGGACCGGGAGGCCACAGAGGCTAAATATGTGGTCTGCTTCCCAACTGCGGGCCCAGAGGCTAATATACGGTCTGCTTCCCAACCTGGACGGGAGGCCACGGGCAATGGTCTGCTTCCCAACCTGACCGGGAGGTTCCCAGTGAGGCTAATTGGGCCCCCCGCCCCCCAGCTGCTTCCCAACCTGACCGGGAGGCCACAGAGGTTAAATATTGGTCTGCTTCCCAGACTGGACCGGGAGGCCACAGGGGCATTGGGTCTGCTTCCCAGACTACCGGGAGGCCACGAGCAATACATGGCTCTCCCACCTGACCGCCACAGGGCAAATATTGTCTGCTCCACCCCGCCACAGAGGCAATATGTGGTCTGCCCCAACTGGACCGGGAGGGCCCAGAGAGGCAATATTGGTCTGCTCCCAACTGCGGGAGGCCAGAGGCAATATGTGGTCTGCTCCAAACTGCGGAGGCCACAGGGGCAATATGGGTCTGCTCAAACTGACCCACAGAGGATATTGGTCTGCTCCCACCTGACCGGAGGCCACAGGCGTATGGTCTGCTCCCAACTGACCGGGAGGCCGCGGGTCTCTATGGGGCTGCTCCCAACTACCGGGGCCCAGGCTCTATGTGGAGCTGCCCCCTCCAGGCCCAACTTATTGTCTCTTCCCACCTACCGGCCACGGCATGGCTCCCACCTACCAGGCCCTATGTCTCCCCCGCCGCTCGCCCCCCCCCCCAATACGTGGTTCTGCTTCCCAGACCTGGACCGGGAGGTTCCACAGTAAGGTTCTAAATATATGGTTCTGCTTCCCAGACCTGGACCGGGAGGGTCCGCAGTGAGGTTCTAAACATATGGTTCTGCTTCCCAGACCTGGACCGGGAGGTTCCACAGTGAGGTCTGCATATGTGGTCTGCTTCCCAGATCTGGACCGGGAGGCCACATGGGTTCTAATATATGGTTCTGCTTCCCAGACCTGGACCGGGAGATTCCACATGAGGTTCTAATATATGGTTCTGCTTCCCAGACCTGGACCGGGAGGTTCCACAGTGAGGTTCTGCATATTGGTTCTGCTTCCCAGATCTGGACCGGGAGGTTCCACAGTGGGTTCTAAATATGTGGTTCTGCTTCCCAGACCTGGACCGGGAGGTCCACAGTGAGGTTCTAATATATGGTTCTGCTTCCCAGACCTGGACCGGGAGGTCCACAGTGAGGTTCTAATATATGGTTCTGCTTCCCAGATCTGGACCGGGAGGTTCCCAGTGAGGTTCTAAATATGTGGTTCTGCTTCCCAACCTGGACCGGGAGGTTCCACAGATCTGAATATATGGTTCTGCTTCCCAGACCTGGACCGGGAGGTTCCACATGAGGTTCTGCATATGTGGTTCTGCTTCCCAGACCTGGACCGGGAGGTTCCGCAGTGAGGTTCTAAATATGTGTTCTGCTTCCCAGACCTGGACCGGGAGGTTCCGCAGTGAGGTTCTGATATGTGGTTCTGCTTCCCAGACCTGGACCGGGAGGTTCCGCAGTGAGGTTCTAAATATCTGGTTCTGCTTCCCAGACCTGGACCGGGAGGTTCCACAGTGAGGTTCTGCTATTTGGTTCTGCTTCCCAATCTGGACCGGGAGGTTCCGCAGTGAGGTTCTAAATATGGGTCTGCTTCCCAGATCTGGACCGGGAGGTTCCACATGAAGTTCTAATATGTAGTTCTGCTTCCCAACCTGGACCGGGAGGTTCCACAGTGAGGTTCTAAATATGTGGTTCTGCTTCCCAGATCTGGACCGGGAGGTTCCACAGTGAAGTTCTAATATGTAGTTCTGCTTCCCAACCTACCGGGAGGTTCCACAGTGAGGTTCTAAATATGTGGTTCTGCTTCCCAGATCTGGACCGGGAGGTTCCACAAGGTTCTAAATATGTGGTTCTGCTTCCCAGACCTACCGGGAGGTTCTGCAGTGAGGTTCTAAATATGTGGTTCTGCTTCCCAACCTGGACCGGGAGGTTCCACATGAGGTTCTAAATATGTGGTTCTGCTTCCCAGACCTGGACCGGGAGGTTCCACAGAGAGGTTCTAAATATGCTGTTCTGCTTCCCAGATCTGGACCGGGAGGTTCTGCAGTGAGGTTCTAAATGTGTGGTTCTGCTTCCCAGATCTGGACCGGGAGGTTCCACAGAGAGGTTCTAAATGTGTGGTTCTGCTTCCCAGATCTGGACCGGGAGGTTCCACAGTGAGGTTCCAAATATGTGGTTCTGCTTCCCAGATCTGGACCGGGAGGTTCCACAGAGAGGTTCTAAATGTGTGGTTCTGCTTCCCAGATCTGGACCGGGAGGTTCCACAGAGAGGTTCTGAATATGTGGTTCTGCTTCCCAGACCTGGACCGGGAGGTTCCACAGTGAGGTTCTAAATATGTGGTTCTGCTTCCCAGACCTGGACCGGGAGGTTCCACAGTGAGGTTCTAAATGTGTGGTTCTGCTTCCCAGACCTGGACCGGGAGGTTCCACAGTGAGGTTCTGAATATATGGTTCTGCTTCCCAGACCTGGACCGGGAGGTTTCACAGTGAGGTTCTAAATATGTGGTTCTGCTTCCAAGATCTGGACCGGGAGGTTCCACAGAGAGGTTCTAAATATGTGGTTCTGCTTCCCAGATCTGGACCGGGAGGTTCCAGAGAGAGGTTCTAAATATGTGGTTCTGCTTCCCAGATCTGGACCGGGAGGTTCTGCAGAGAGGTTCTAAATATGTGGTTCTGCTTCCCAGATCTGGACCGGGAGGTTCTGCAGTGAAGTTCTGAATATGTGGTTCTGCTTCCAAGATCTGGACCGGGAGGTTCCACAGAGAGGTTCTAAATATGTGGTTCTGCTTCCAAGATCTGGACCGGGAGGTTCCACAGAGAGGTTCTAAATATGTGGTTCTGCTTCCCAGACCTGGACCGGGAGGTTCCACTGTGAGGTTCTGCATATGTGGTTCTGCTTCCCAGATCTGGACCGGGAGGTTCCACAGTGAGGTTCTGCATATGTGGAGCTGCTTCCCAGATCTGGACCGGGAGGTTCCACAGAGAGGTTCTAAATATGTGGTTCTGCTTCCCAGATCTGGACCGGGAGGTTCCACAGTGAGGTTCTAAATATGTGGTTCTGCTTCCCAGATCTGGACCAGGAGGTTCCGCAGTGAGGTTCTGAATATGTGGTTCTGCTTCCCAGACCTGGACCGGGAGGTTCCACAGTGAGGTTCTAAATATATGGTTCTGCTTCCCAGACCTGGACCGGGAGGTTCCACAGTGAGGTTCTAAATATGTGGTTCTGCTTCCCAGATTTGGACCGGGAGGTTCTGCAGTGAGGTTCTGAATACGTGGTTCTGCTTCCCAGACCTGGACCGGGAGGTTCCACAGTGAGGTTCTAAATATGTGGTTCTGCTTCTCAGACCTGGACCGGGAGGTTCCGCAGTGAGGTTCTAAACATATGGTTCTGCTTCCCAGACCTGGACCAGGAGGTTCCGCAGTGAGGTTCTAAACATATGGTTCTGCTTCCCAGACCTGGACCAGGAGGTTCCACAGTGAGGTTCTGCATATGTGGTTCTGCTTCCCAGATCTGGACCGGGAGGTTCCACAGTGAGGTTCTGAATATATGGTTCTGCTTCCCAGACCTGGACCGGGAGGTTCCACAGTGAGGTTCTGAATATATGGTTCTGCTTCCCAGACCTGGACGTTCCACAGTGAGGTTCTGCATATGTGGTTCTGCTTCCCAGATCTGGACTGGGAGGTTCCGCAGTGAGGTTCTGAATATGTGGTTCTGCTTCCCAGACCTGGACCGGGAGGTTCCACGGTGAGGTTCTAAATATGTGGTTCTGCTTCCCAGACCTGGACCGGGAGGTTCCGCAGTGAGGTTCTGAATATGTGGTTCTGCTTCCCAGACCTGGACCGGGAGGTTCCGCAGTGAGGTTCTAAATATGTGGTTCTGCTTCCCAGACCTGGACCGGGAGGTTCCACAGTGAGGTTCTGCATATTTGGTTCTGCTTCCCAGATCTGGACCGGGAGGTTCCACAGTGAGGTTCTAAATATGTGGTTCTGCTTCCCAGATCTGGACCGGGAGGTTCCACAGTGAAGTTCTGAATATGTGGTTCTGCTATCCAGACCTGGACCGGGAGGTTCCACAGTGAGGTTCTGCATATGTGGTTCTGCTTCCCAGACCTGGACCGGGAGGTTCCACAGTGAGGTTCTGCATATGTGGTTCTGCTTCCCAGACCTGGACCGGGAGGTTCCACAGTGAGGTTCTAAATATGTGGTTCTGCTTCCCAGATCTGGACCGGGAGGTTCCGCAGTGAGGTTCTGAATATGTGGTTCTGCTTCCCAGACCTGGACCGGGAGGTTCCGCAGTGAGGTTCTGAATATATGGTTCTGCTTCCCAGACCTGGACCGGGAGGTTCCACCGTGAGGTTCTGAATATATGGTTCTGCTTCCCAGACCTGGACCGGGAGGTTCCACAGTGAGGTTCTAAATATGTGGTTCTGCTTCCCAGACCTGGACCGGGAGGTTCCACAGAGAGGTTCTGAATATATGGTTCTGCTTCCCAGACCTGGACCGGGAGGTTCCACAGTGAGGTTCTAAATATGTGGTTCTGCTTCCCAGACCTGGACCGGGAGGTTCCACAGAGAGGTTCTGAATATATGGTTCTGCTTCCCAGACCTGGACCGGGAGGTTCCACAGTGAGGTTCTAAATATATGGTTCTGCTTCCCAGACCTGGACCGGGAGGTTCCACAGTGAGGTTCTGAATATACGGTTCTGCTTCCCAGATCTGGACCGGGAGGTTCCGCAGTGAGGTTCTGCATATGTGGTTCTGCTTCCCAGACCTGGACCGGGAGGTTCCACAGAGAGGTTCTGCATATGTGGTTCTGCTTCCCAGATCTGGACCGGGAGGTTCCACAGTGAGGTTCTGAATATGTGGTTCTGCTTCCCAGATCTGGACCGGGAGGTTCCACAGTGAGGTTCTGCATATGTGGTTCTGCTTCCCAGACCTGGACCGGGAGGTTCCACAGTGAGGTTCTGAATATGTGGTTCTGCTTCCCAGATCTGGACCGGGAGGTTCCACAGTGAGGTTCTGCATATGTGGTTCTGCTTCCCAGACCTGGACCGGGAGGTTCCACAGTGAGGTTCTGAATATGTGGTTCTGCTTCCCAGATCTGGACCGGGAGGTTCCGCAGTGAGGTTCTGAATACATGGTTCTGCTTCCCAGATCTGGACCGGGAGGTTCCACAGTGAGGTTCTGAATGTGTGGTTCTGCTTCCCAGACCTGGACCGGGAGGTTCCACAGTGAGGTTCTGAATACATGGTTCTGCTTCCCAGACCTGGACCGGGAGCTGGTTCCACAGCTGGTTCTGGTCCAGGACCTCAGGAACCGCAGTAAACCTCCTGGTTTCCACTCGGCGTGTTCGGGGAAACTGAACAGAAGTGGAAACCTGGCAGAGGAACAACAGCCTTTGACCCTGAACACACCGTGAGGCGTTCAGGGTCACGCAGAGACGGTATCAGCATCAGCAGTCTCTGGTGGATCCGCGGCTCCAGCTGTCCTTCCCACACTCTGCTGGACCTGCTGGAGGACTCTGGGTGTTTTCCCCGTCGCGCGGCTGCCAGAGGCCTCGCAGAGCTGCAACGAGCCGTGCAGACGCGCGCGCGCCTGTGAATGATTAACGCGGCAGAGCGCGCTCCCGCGGCCTGCACTTATCAGATTCAGGTCTGAACTGGAGCTGCTCTCACATACTAAACATTTATTCACCCGTTCAGCTCCCAGTTTGCTCTGGAAAGCCTCCAGCAGCAGCTACAGGTTGTTTGTTCAGTGTGACGGTGAAGGAGCGAGCAGGGACGGATCCGGGACCTCCCAGCCCGGACCTGAGCAGGAATCCGGACCTGAGCAGGAATCCGGACTGGAGCAGGAATCCGGACCTGAGCAGGAATCCGGACCTGAGCAGGAATCCGGACTGGAGCAGGAATCCGGACTGGAGCAGGAATCCGGACCTGAGCAGGAATCCGGACTGGAGCAGGAATCCGGACTGGAGCAGGAATCCGGACTGGAGCAGGAATCCGGACCTGAGCAGGAATCCAGACCTGAGCAGGAATCCGGACCTGAGCAGGAATCCGGACCTGAGCAGGAATCCAGACCTGAGCAGGAATCCGGACTGGAGCAGGAATCCGGACCTGAGCAGGAATCCGGACCTGAGCATTGGACATCTCGGGGAAAATGTTGGACATCGTGGGTAAGACGTTGGACGGTTTCCATACTGCAGTCGGAGAACAGCCACATTTGAGCATGCAGCGCTGCGGTGTGAACGCAGCCACGTGTCACAAGCTGCTCTCTGGGAGACTCCGCCCTCTTCAGCTTGAATATTTCACAGATTTGCAGTTCTGTTCTGCACCCTGAGTAAAGTGTAAATGTCATCCCTTTGGTGTCAACGAGGTGTTGTCAAAAGGAAGCGTTGTTGCCATTCATATATGTACATACAAGAAAGCTGGTTCTGTGCTGGGGAGAACGCTGGAGATGATCGTTCAGAAAAGATGCTGCACAAGCTGATGAAGATGATGGAGGATTCTTCCTCCTCTCCACAAGCTGATGAAGATGATGGAGGATTCTTCCTCCTCTCCACAAGCTGATGAAGATGATGGAGGATTCTTCCTCCTCTCCACAAGCTGATGAAGATGATGGAGGATTCTTCCTCCTCTCCACAAGCTGATGAAGATGATGGAGGATTCTTCCTCCTCTCCACAAGCTGATGAAGATGATGGAGGACTCTTCCTCCTCTCCACAAGCTGATGAAGATGATGGAGGATTCTTCCTCCTCTCCACAAGCTGATGAAGATGATGGAGGATTCTTCCTCCTCTCCACAAGCTGATGAAGATGATGGAGGATTCTTCCTCCTCTCCACAAGCTGATGAAGATGATGGAGGATTCTTCCTCCTCTCCACAAGCTGATGAAGATGATGGAGGACTCTTCCTCCTCTCCACAACACGGAGAAGAATCATCAGAGTGTGTTCAGTGGGAGGCTGCGTCAGGTTCACTGTAGGACGGAGAGACACAGAAATTCATTCCTGCAGCAGCATCACCCTGAAGAACAAGACTGACTGATTATTGTTATTTCATATAAATGTTATATTGTTTAAAAAAAATAAAAAGAAAAAAAAGAAAGAAATAAAAAAGAAAAAAAGTGAGCTTTTTTACAATGATGAATTTCCCTTCTGGGATCAATAAAGTATTTTACATTTTCATTTTCATTTGAAAAAATAAAAACAATAAATGAAAATTGACTCCAGAAACACTGCTGACTTTACTGAGTGTACCTGAAGTAGCACGC
>JALJCO010010018.1:0-21374 GCA_023101725.1 Atherinomorus stipes | reverse complement strand
TTTGTGATAACTGGCAGTGAGTCTTCTACAGCGCTGTGGAGGAATTTTGTTCCACTCATCTTTGCAGAATTGTTGTAATTCAGCCACATTGGAGAGCTTTTCCAGCATGAACCGCCTTTTTAAGGTCATGCCACTGCATCTCAATGGGATTCAGGTGGGGGCTTTGACTAGGCCACTCCAAAGTCTTCATGTTGTTGTTCTTAAGCCATTCAGAGGTGAACTTGCTGGTGTGTTCTGGATCATTGTTCTGCTGCAGAACCCAAGTGCGCTTCAGCTTGAGGTCACCAACAGATGGCCGGACGTTCTCCTTCAGGATTTTTTGGTAGAAGCAGAATTCATGGTTCCATTTACCACAGCAAATCTTCCAGGTCCTGAAGCAGCAAAACAGCCCCAGACCATCACACTACCACCACCATATTTTACTGTTGCTATGATGTTCCTTTTCTGAAATGCCGTGTTACTTTTACGCCAGATGTAATGGGACCTCCACCTTCCAGAAAGTTCCACTTTTGTCTCGTCAGTCCACAGAGTATTTTCCCAAAAGTCTTGGGGATCATCAAGATGCTTTCTGGCTAAACTGAGACGAGCCTTTATGTTCTTTTTGCTCAGCAGTGGTTTTGGTCTTGGAACTCTGCCATACAGCCATTTTTGCCCCCAGTCTCTTTCTGATGGGGGAGTCATGAACACTGACCTTAAAGGGACTTGAGGCAAGATTAAGAAACGAAACTCGCGACTGCCGAGACTGGCGCTTCAGGTAACTGCAGCTACAAGCCAAGCCGTCACGGGAGCACAAACTGAAGCTATAATGTTGTTTACTCACCTTTTTCTTTGTAGTTCCACTTTTTAGTGTCTTTCAGTTGATCTGGATCGTTTGCTGACGGCAGAATAATCCATAACAATCTCTAACAGTGTTTGAATTTACCGCGACCGGCTTCGTCCTATATCAAAACAGCGGATGTAGCGTCATGTGACGTCACGTCCGCATGGCAGAGCTGGAAAACTATAATGTTGTTTACTAAGCTTTTTCTTCGTAGTTACAATTTTTAGTCGTCTTTCAGTTGATCTAGATCGTATTCTGACGGCAGAATAATCCATAACTATCGCTTACAGTGTTTTTATTTAACGCGACCGTCTTTTTCCTGCATCAAAACTGCGGACGTAGCGTCATTTGACGTCACGTCCGCAGGGCAGCGCGGGAAATTCGGACACCAAATTGCAGCGCATTTTGCAGCACACAGCCTGTTCAAGGCAACGGAGAGAAACATGAATGGAAACGTTATTTTTGGTATTTAGCGCTTCATCACCCATTAGTATGAAAAAAAGGGACATTCATTACAAGTAAGTCCTGCAGTCCTTTGGATGTTGTTCTGGGGTCTTTTGTGACCTCTTGGATGAGTCGTCGCTGTGCTCTTGGGGTCATTTTGGTCGGCTGGCCCCTCCTGGGAAGGTTCACCACTGTTCCATGTTTTCACCATCTGTGGATAATGGTTCTCACTGTGGTTCTCTGGAGTCCCAAAGCTTTAGAAATGGCTTTGGAACCTTTTCCAGACTGATAGATCTCAATGACTTTGTTTCTCATTTGTTCCTGAATTTCTTTGGATGGCATCATGATGTCTAACTTTTGAGGATCTTTTTGGTCTACTAAAGTTCGTCAGGCAGGTCCTGACGCCCTCTGATCCGCATACAGGTGCCATCCTAGAGCAGAACTGTCGGGCCAGTTTGTCAAGTTTCTGTCTTTCATTATTCACCCTGCTTTATTTTGTAAACACCACACAGCCAAGTGCAACCCTGTGAATCTATAGACTAATCCAATGAGCGTTTTGTGTGTTGCGCCATCTTGCGGCGCCGCCATTGCAACGGGGACGAGTCCCAATTACCTTGTATCTGTTTACATGGAAAACAGTGTGAATATCTGGATTTACAACGTTGGACTGTCGTCTAAAGTCATGACAACCTATAGGTATGCTATCCAGAGATCTCTAAAGTATTCTGACTTGTTTTTTTGTTTTTTATTACATCGGAGCATTAATGTAAGCCACACTGGAGTAACACGCACATCTCATGATTACTTATCAAAGATTAAAAAACTAAACTCTTTCAAAGGTCGCTATTTTTCTATTTGATTACATATTTGGCTTTTGGTATTGTTTAAGGACTGTACAGACCACGTAGCTTCACATGTCCTGCAGATGAAACTAAAGGCTGCAGGACACCGTCTTCCTGATCCGTTTGTGTTTCTGACTGAACTGGTTTTATTTTCTGGTCCCAACGTTGCCCTGATCAGAGCAAATAACCTGATATTTCACAATATCTCCCAGATTAGTCATTAACTCTCAGCAGCACCACAGCTGTCTCTGTTAGCATTAGCTAGCATGATGACATAGATACGTGAAATAAAGAGTCAGATTAATGAGTGTTCACCATAATTTACCGTTTTTTTGTTGTTGGGGATTAAATCCAGTGTTTTCTCCGCCGTGGCAGCGAGTTATTCCTCCTCTGCTCTGATTGGCCGATATTCCTCCCCGACACGAACACACTGACATCAGTGGACTGAGCAGCAGCGTCCAGTTTTGTCACAGACGGCAGAAATCTTCATGAAATAAATGTCCGTGATCTTCTTAATCACTTATTACCACATCAAAGTTTTCCTCTGATGTTCCAACAACCAGGAATGTGACGTCCTTCCAGATTTCCTCTGATGTTGTTCAGAAAAAAGTCTGATTCTCATCTGCTCTAATTACACATGTACAGAAACGCTCCCTAAGCAATGGCGGATGGTCTAGTCATGGCGTTTGGCTGGATTAGTCTATAGAGATTGTGGTTAAGTCCCCATGTTTTAACTCTTATTTTATCTTGCGCTTCTTTGGGACATCAACCTTTTTCTTTCCTTTTAGAACTAGCAGACAGTGCAGACTTTTGCTTTTATGCTCAGATACATTAACTCAAGCAAAGCTTATAGGGTGTCTTATTTATGTATTTATTTATTCTTTATGCTGTGAGCCATGCAGCCTTTACATTGAAAGTCACTTTGGTTCAAGTCCTTCAATACTTTCACCGAATGTGCATTTTCTGTGGGTTATTTTTTAAAATAACATTAATTTATTTTCTATACCACTAAGGTTATCTAGTTCAAGGTTGCAGAGAAGCTGGAGCCTATTCCAGCAAAAAGCAGACAAGAGGCAGGGTACATGCTGAACAGACTGCCATTCTATTGCAGGGTCTTGTTTTTCTAACAATTAAGTGGAAAGATTTCCATTAAAACCATTTGGAAAAAGGTCAGCTTCTTTCAAAAACACTGGAGGAAGCTGCCTATTTAGGTTATGAGTGAACTTTAGACCAGCAATCATAGCGGAACCACACTGAGCCAGACATTGAACAGGAACTACCATGCTGGCTGTTATTAACGCTTACAGATGCTGCAGACAATGTTTCGGCATTTCAGAAAGCAGAGACTGTTAGCAAGTTTTTGAATAACGCGCATGCACAAGACCAACCTGCTAGATTCACAGCTCCCTCCTCCAGCCACAGAATAACATGCACGAGCCAGTCCGGTGTTTAGCAGACAGCAGGAACTGGTTCTCCATCATGTCACAAACACATGTAAAACAGATGTGTCCGAACGTCGCTAACTGCTAGCAGAATGTTAGCTACCTGCTGCGTCAGACGAGGACAGTATCTCGCCAATCAATCACTCATTGATCAGTCTCGCCTATTACCCGTTCAGTCACTCTTACTACGGTAGTAAAAGTGATTGACGAGCCAGTAGACAAATGAAAAAGTTGAGGAATGATTGGAGGATGTTTTTCTGCTCATTTTACAATATTGCAAAATTTGTTGAAACATTTTCTGTAACACCTTTAAAACTCACTCAAAGGTTACAGTATCAACCTAAACTTTGTGCTTCAACATCATAAACAGTTTGGAGTCTGGTAATGGATTCTGAGTGAATGTCAGCTGGTTTGCAAGGACTGGATAAAGGCCGGGTTTCCCAGTTAAGATCGTTCTTCAAGGAGCCCCATCATGAAAAAATGGATTTAAGAGCTTTTAAGCATGTTAAAGGCATTTCACCTCTGGGGAAATTGAGCCTCCCCTGCAGCCCCCTGAGTTGGACAAGTGGGTAGAAGCGTTTTCTAACAGACCCAGTCATTCTCTGAATCTCGCAGCACTGACTTTAGCTTAGCATAGTTGCTGTAATCAGGTGGTTTCAAATAGCATCACTTGGCAAAAGTAAACTAATTCACTCGAATTTTTTTCCAATTACGTTTCGTGAGCCGCACACTCTGAGTACAAACGAGAAGCCAATTTCACATCAAAGGACTGACTAGCCGGCATTCAATAGGGGAACCATGACTCATAAGCACAGAGGCGAAGCACCGTGGATAGTAGCAAAGGCAACACGTATGCGCAGTATCCCCAACTTCCGTAAACAGGGCTGCTACCATCTGCAGTGCTTCCCTGTGATTGGCCCCCAATTCTGCGGCATATAGTTCCCCTATTAAATGCTGCCTAGTCAGCTTTGATGTGAAATCGGCTTCTCGAATGTGCGGATCACGAAATGTTGAGTTTAGTTCATTCGCCAAGTGATGCCATTTGAAACCACCCATTTACAGCAACTACGCTAAGCTAATGTAACAAGGTTAAGGTTTGCAATCTCAAGGTCCCCAATTCCCGACCACACCGTCACAATGAGAACAGCAAAGCCGAACTAAATACAAATCTTTTATTCATTAAGAGTAAAAAGCGCAATGTTGGGAAGTCCACTGTAAAAAAACTTTTTTAAAAAGTCAGTCAAGCCAGGGTCCTGATGCCAGGCTGGCGTACTTCCTTGGTAAAATCTTTTGTGCAGGTCAGTTCGGTACGGTAACCTGAACCTGCCCTCACATCCCAGTCGTCACTGGGGAACACTCCACTCTATGCCGCAGTCCAATCCACCGATCCAGTGCCAGAAGCCTGCTGCCACCCGCCGCTGTCAGGAAAGGAAAGAGAATCAGCGCACGTTCCGCCTGTGCAAGAATCCACTTGCTGATCCAGCCTCTGGATCTGTTTACTTTCCTTTAGATGATTATGCATGCGCCCATCAGTCCAAACACTGCCACTGTTGCTGCTCCGCCGCCACCCAGGCCAAACACCTCCTGCAAATAGGAAGAACACCCAGGCACTGCTCTGCACATCCAGAGGGTTCACGCATACACTCAAGCCAAGGGGATGGTTACTTCCCTTCCTAAAAGGAATAGCGAGCGTTGAATGGCACAGTCTGGAGACACTCCACCTCAGAGCCAGGAAGTCAATCCCACAGCAGAAGATTCCCAAATCCAGACGTCACCCGTAGTGATGTGCCAGATGAACTGAGACTCCAAAGCGCGTGTCGAGAAAAAGGGGGCGTTCCTAATGAAGCTTCGTTTCGGAGCTCGTGTTGTCAGCATAGGAATCACGTGACCAGAGCAAAACGAGGCCTCGGTTTGTGAAGATGACGTAACGTGTCGGTCTGTGTTTCACATCTGCACAAGAAACATTCGAAAGTCGCTAGATTGAAGTTGACAGATAATTTATCCGAGCTCAAAATACAAAGACAGAAAGATCCTGACATACAGTCACAGAAATCCACAGTATTATAAATTTTCCCACCGATTTATGTTGCCCTGCACATTATTTGAAGATTATTAAGTCGCCAAAACGAACACTGAAGACGCTCCTTTTCCTCAATAAACAGATTTCAGCCCTATGTCACCTCATGGGTGGAGTTCCATAAGCACTGCACACATACATAGTCACTATAACAACAGTTAATGTATGCCAAATATAAAATGAAATGATATGACAAAACGCCGACATTAACTGTCATATAAATCATGCGCTCACGCATTTGCTGTGTTGTCATATTCTGCGTTCCATTTTCATCGGAACTGGGAAGTGGGAACTGGGGGGTGACGTCACACCCGACCAACTTGCGTTCCAGCTCACTGGTCGGAAAACCAGTTAGCAACCTAGCAAAACAACGTGTTTGCTAAGGCTATTGTTATTAGCCGTTGTTGGCACAGCTGGTGTTGTAGTTCACATATACGACATGAAAAATGTGAATTACACTACAGCAGCTTCCCCCTACATCTGTATAAACCAATACTACGTGTACGATTGATTTATGCAACAAAATATAAGAAGTGTAAATAAATGTAACATTACAGAAGCTTCTAAAACTGCTAACACAGGGCGCGGCCATCTTTAAATCTGAACTCGGAGCTGCGAGAGTTGTCCGGCTTTCCGAGTGGGAAATCCGACTTCAGGGGGGCGTTCCAGTTCAAACTTCCTACTCGGAACTGGGAATTTCCGACTTCCAAGTTCAAATGGAACGCAGCAATAGTACAGTGGTTAGCAAGCCTGCCTTTTACTCGGGAGGCTGTGGTTCGAATCCCGGGCGTACTTTATTTATTTTGCAACATTTTATTGTCAAACTATGACTCAAATACTTAAAGGCACGGATGATCCACATTGTATTTGTTGGATGCTGCTAATTTATTTGACAAATCCTTTATTTTCTGGTCATGGGCACTACTGAGATGGTTTGAGTGCATTTTTGTTTGGGCTGATGTGGACCCATTTTAACACTAGATGTCACTAAGGAGGAATATGAATGAAACCCCGAGTACTGAACCTTTTCCCAAACCAATTGGCTGGAAAGCCTCAATGCTTCACGAAGCTTCATTTGGCCATCACTAGTCACCCGGGTGGCGACAGCAGCTCCACGTTTGCCCTGTTTCTTCTTCCCCCTTTCACAGGTATCTGGTGTCTCTTATAGGGAAGGGGAGGACTGACTGGTGATTACAAACCACTGAATGAATGAGGTGCAGGTGTGTCAATTCGCAGCAACCAGCTGTCTGTTTGCAGTTCATGGAATAACCCAGTCCACATATCCACAACAAGAAAAATACAAATCCACAGCACAAAACACAAAGTCCCACCATAATAAAACACAACAAATATGGATTTACCTGAACATGCAACTACAGTCTGTTTAGTGCCATATGACACTAAGCTAAAGTCAGTGCTGTGAGATTCAGAGAATGACTGGGTCGGCTAGAAAACGCTTCTGCCTACTTGTCAAACTCAGGGGACTGCGGGGGGGAGGCTCAATTTCACCCAGAGGTGGCATATGCCTTTTTTTTTTTTTTTTTGTTATACTTGTATGATCCCCGAGGGGAAATTAGGGCTCTGCATTTCACCCGTCTCTGTACTGTGAGTATCAGAGAGCAGTGGGCTGCTACTCAAAGCGCCCGGGGAGCAGTTGGGAGGTTAAGGACCTTGCTCAGGGGTCCACAGTGTTAAACTTAAACACTTCGGAGTGGATAAGATTGTTATTAATGACAGGCTAGCAGATTCCTATTGACTTGCACTAGCATTAGCATCTGCAACCCACTGGAACTAGAATAACGGAATGAAATATGTTGAAACCGTCTTCAGTGATAAGTAGTATCCTGGCTCACTTGTAAATGAGGCCCTATGTAAAAAATCCTGAACTTCCCCTTTAAGATGTTCTTAAAAGAAGCAATCGAGATCAGGCACATTAATCAACAACCATTCGGCCCAGACAAGAGTCACCGTGCTGATATTCCAACCATTTACATGCTGCTGCTCCTGGTGTGCAAATGGCCAAGTTTTATTAAACAGGTGCATTAATCAGCAATTAATGCAGGTACTCTTTGTAGTCTTTAATTTGAGTTTGGTGTGTTGCAACAGGGAAACGTAAAACCCGCAGGACATTGGTCCAAGAGGTCCAGTTAGTGATTCCTGCTGTAAATCCTCTTATTGTTTAATATTCATTGTGGCTGAGAAGAAAAACATGATTAAGGACCATGAGGAAGCCTCTAAAAAAAAAAAAGACAAAAAGGCTTGTGGATGACATTGAAATCTATTGCCCTCTAATCTAATATATAATATTTAACATGTCCTTTCATTTCTGTGTCCTTTTTATTTCTATTGCACTCAGGCTGCACTGACGTGAAATGTGTTTATCACAGTCCTTTTGATTAAACGTTGAAATGCAGCAGAATTTTCACGCATCTAAATGGCCTGCGTATATAAAGTGCTTTTCCAATCTTGTCAACCATTTCAAGGCAATTTACCTTTACAAGTGACATCCAACCATTCATACACATTCATGCAGGGGAGTCTATGCATTCAACGTGGGGCTTGGTATCTTAAGTGCTTCCTTATGTCATGCTGCTCCACCTCCAGAGCATCAGTTGTCTGTTGGGCAAGTATTTAAAATCCTTTCACTTCGTGTTTCAGCACTCATCATCATTTCAATTGTATTTAGTAGTTTGCATAATGAGTAATGACACACTATTTAATCTAAAGTCCATGAAGTGAGATGGATAAATGAGAGCACCATGCTTTGCTGTCAAAGACTCACATTTAAGAACCATTTCTGAGTGCTTGCAGGTTGAAGTATTTTCTTTATCAACTATTAATGAAGAGGCGGGAAATCAGAGTGACAGAGCCTTTCCATCCACTTGGCAAGTATATTGTAAGTTGTGACACTTCCCTTCATTTTGTGCAGAGATGTGCAAAATGTTGACCTGTTATGCTAAAAAAAACTCATTTCAAAAGCAGTCTACAGTGAGGATTTTTTTTCATTGGCCCAAGTTTTGATGAAAGGAAATCAAAGGCCATTGTTTTTCTTTGTTGTTCTTTCTTCTGTTAGTTACAAGCTATTCTTCATAGCTGCTTTCCATCTGAGCGATGTGGAAAGCTTAATTCTGACTCCTGAAAGCAGCTCCAGCAGAAGTTCAGCAAACAATACAGTTATGATCAATTTGTCCAGAAAAAGAAGACAAAAAGAGGACAGAGCTGTGGCTGTGACATGAATTTCATTTTTTTTTAACACCTGTCCTGTGGTGTAGAAGATTGTTCTACAACACAATCTCTTCTTCGGGAACTGTGAAATACTGAAATATGACACCACAGAGCAATTTCACGTCCTGTGATGCATCGCTGCTACCAGATAATGAGTGTCAAAGTCTCATGTGCACGAATGCACCTCACAATTTTAAAAACAACTTCATCTCTGTGCTTAGCAAGTTTTGTACCTCCCGCAGCTCTTGAAGATGCATAAGTAGTTGACTCGGATCAGAGTCACATCCCCAGAAATCAACAACGTCTGGAAAAGTTTGACTACACACAATGATTTTGCACATTTTCTTGATCATCTTTCTTTTTCTGACACCAACATGAGAGAATGTCTGAAATCAACATAAGAAGTTCCTATGGAAACAGAAAGTTTGTGCCTTTCAGTGAAAATTATTATTAGTCTTAAAAATAGCCTTTGTTGACTTTTCTTTATCTACAAAATGTCTAGTCTCCTCTCTCTATCTGAGTTTATGAGGTAATAATGAGGCCATTGATGCACACAAAGAATCTGATCATGTTCTCACTTCTGGTGTTGCCAAAATATTAAATGATCATGCAGACGGTATAATCTGATATGCTTTACCACGGCGATTCTTAACCATGGGGCTACGACCCAAGCTCGGGCCTCGAGCACCACCTTTTCCACATGGCTGCGAGGACCGTATATTTACTGTTATTTATGACTGATGAGTTGCAATGTAGCCTCCCCCCACCTGGAGGCGCTAATTTGTCAGAGTTCAACAAACAAGCAGAAGAAGACACTCAGCTAGCCGCTAGCCTGTAGCTAACGTTGTAAAGAAGAATTAAAACTAAATGAAGACAAAAAATCCCCCAAACGATCAAAAGACAAAAATCCAATCCAATTTATTAAATATGGATTAGCAAGTGGAGATAACAAAGCAGAGCCGAGAAGTCTGGATGGAGCACCAGCTAACGCTAACGTTAATGCTAACGCTAATGCTAACGGAGGCCCTGAGGGCTGCATCTGCAAGCTTAATCTAGAATAAACATCAAAAACTCGTTGGAAAGAAAGGATTTTTAATTTTTAAAAAAGAGAAAAATCAGCTATTGATGCAGAAAATAGTTTGGAAGTTGTTTTAAAAATTCTAAGAAAAGTTTAAATAGGCTAAATAAATTGTTCAATTTTGTGCTTTAATGGCCTGTCTAAAATAAAATCCAGGTTTTTACAGATTATCTAAATTGAGCCTTTTTAATTTTAATGTGATCTATTACTGCACCATTTTATCTCTTTTTTAAAAGAATCAATTTCCATCAGTTTTTTCTGTTGTTCTTTTTGTCGTAAAATGTTGTAGATTTTGTGTTTATAGCCCAATTCTGATTTGTTCTTGTAGGAGTCTGATTTTATTCCATGAATTATAGGTGTGATATAAATGTGTTTGTGACGATCTCATAATATATTTTTATATTATGTTATCATGTTTATCACGCCACATTTTACGAGGTTCAGTCTGTTAAAGGCAGGTGGATTTGCTTTAGTTATTAAATAGTCATCAGTCATTTTCTGTACCGCTTATCCAGTTCAGGGTCGCGGGGGTTGCTGGAGCCTATCCCAGCTATTAATCAGGCGAGAGGCGGGGTACACCCTGGACAGGTCGCCAGTGTTAAATAAATTAAATAAATAAACCAAAAATTAGATCATTACACTAATAGTGTTAAATGTGAATGGGCCCTGGACCAGTTTGGACTGAAAACTTGGGCCCCATCATGAAAAAGGTTGAGAAGCCCTGCTTTATCAGATAATGGAAGCCATCTGATTATGAGAAATTGAGCAACACACCCAGATTTCTTCCCAAAACTCAGATGTCTTTGTGCTTGTCTCCCATATATATGATTTATTTTGGTTCTTCTGTGCATGTGCACAGAAGACAAGAGTCAAACACAAAAGGAAAACAGGAGGGCAACAAAGGATGTCTGTACTTACTTACTTAAAATTAGATATGCCAACAGTACTAATTTAACTGTGTCCACAGTCCTGTAATGGGGCTGATTATACTGCCCTACAAAGGCAAAAAGCAGTAACTCCGCTAACATGAAACTGAGAAAAAAGGCTTCAAAATTTAATACTGGACAGTCAAAGACGTTGTAGATACATCGTTCACATAGTGATTTCTCTGAAACGGGGCAACGTTGAAGCACGTGGATCTGTTACAAGATAAAGCAGGTGTCAAAAAGAACATTTTCAGTAAAAACTTAATTTTGACCAACTATGTAGTTACTGCGCTCTCTTGGCTTCGCAGTATAGTGGTAAACAGACAGACTGGCGACCTGTCCAGGGTGTACCCCGCCTCTCGCCTGATAATAGCTGGGATAGGCTCCAGCAACCCCCGCGACCCTGAACAGGATAAGCGTACAGAAAATGACTGACTGACTGACTACAGTAAAATAATACATTTTACTATATATCCATAAAAAAAGTAAAAGTATCACAATATAGCCTATCTCGTATACAGACACCAAAATACCTTGACTCATTTTACAAATATAAATGATTAAATAAGTAAATAAACAGGCAAAGAATACGACCCCCCCAATGAAAGACCCAAAGTTGTCAGTGATCGTGGTGTGCGTGATTTGATATAGATCTGATACTAAGTAAATAAAGGCAAGGGTCAGCATTACAGATACCAGTATGATACCTATACCTAGAATTTCAAATGATTTTAAACTTGCAATTTAAATTTTCTATGATATTTTTTTTAAACAAAATGAATTGTAGGCAATATTAAATATTTTTGAGAGTGCCTTTTTCGCCTTGGAAGATATTTTCCAAATATCAAATAAACATTTACATATTCTATGACAGAATAGTTTTCTCTCAAAACATTTTCTTCAGTCTCAAATAGTTTTTGCCCAGCACGAAAATTTGTTCTCTTTAATACATTTATTTTCTTTTAAGTTCTTTTTCCCTCTCAGATCACTTATTTTCTTGTATGTAGTAAAAACAAAAATAATTCCATAGTGAGTGGAAGATTGACAATCCAGTCCTGGCTTCCTCAGATCGCATTGCCCTTCGGCAAGGTGGCGGACCCCATGTTGCCTCCTGTGTGTTCACTGGTGTAGAAATGTGTGCGATATGTGCTGTTCAAGTGTGTGGCTTGTACAGGTATAATACAAATGCTTTGAGTGATTTAAAATACAAGAAAAGCACTGCAAGTATGTTTTCACGTCATTTCATGTTTTGTTCCACTCATTTTGACGCTTTAAACTACGCAATGGGGGATTATCACGCTTCCGTGTTCAGAACTTCCGGTTTGAAACACTTGGACGGCCCACTTCCGGCCCAGTTCAATGTCCCTGCTTTACTTCGTAGATAACGTGAATAAACGCCAACCCTACTTAAATTTTCACGGATTCCAGACTGAAGTGATACTAAGGAAGAAGTGGATCAAAGCGATTCTCCAGAGTGAAGGGCCGAACTTTATAATAAAACAACGTAGCATGTTTGTTTGTAGCTGGTGGGGCACACACCGGCATGCTAGCATTAACCAGCTAGCGTTTACCGACGTGCTTAACTTTGTGCGTCTTAAAACACACAAACATCTGAAAATCGGGTCTGTACCCCCCCGTTTCCAGTGGAACAACTGGGGACTGCCAAGAAAGGAGACGCTTTCAGATGCTTGTGTGTTTTCAGCCGCACAAAGTTAGGCACGTCATCGAGTTAGCTAATGCTAGCCTGCTAACACGACTGTATAGTCTGCCGGCTACAAACAAAGTGTGTTGTTTTATTATAAAGTTCGGTCCTTCACCGCGGCGAATCAGTCGTTTTAATCCACTTCTTCCTCAGCATCACTTCAGTCTGGAATGAAAACTTGGCATTGGCGTTTATCCGATTTACAAAGTTTAACAGAGTAGTAGCTGACGGACTATTGTTAGCAGGCTAGCATTAGCCAGCTTGATGACGTGCATAACTTTGTGCGGCTGAAAACACACAAGCATCTGAAAGCGTCTCCTTTTTGTGGCAGTCCCCAGTTGTTCCACTGGAAACGGGGGGGTACAGACCCGATTTTTTAGATGTTTGTGTGTTTTAAGACGCACAAAGTTAAGCCTCGCTGTGGAGGCGTGTCAGCCAACTCCGGTGGATCTCATCTACCCCCGGGGCCCGGCCACCGAGGAGCTTTTTATCCACCTCAGCCCCGGTAACAGAAGAGCCAGCCTCTGCAGACGAGGGTCGGACCACCAGGGTCTCCCCCACCTCCGTCTGCAGACCAGCTCACACTGCACCCACACCTGACCCGTATGGTCCATCTCGTGGGTGGTGGGTCCACTGGAAGGGGGGCCCATGTCATAATTTCGGGCTAAGCCCATTCACCAGGCGCTCGCCTCCATATCCCACCTCTGGGCCTGGCTCCAGAGGGGGGCCGCGGTGACCCGTGTCCAGGTGAGGGACACGTGGGTCCAATGCTGTCTCTCTCCATACGAGTGTTTGTGCTGCGCTTTGTCTGGCCCCTCCCCTAGAGACCTGGTTGCCATGGGTGACCCTACCAGGGGCAAAAAGCCCCAGACAACATGGCTCCTAGGATCCTCAGAACACGCAAACCCCTCCACCACGGTAAGGTGGCAGCCCAGGGAGGGGGGTTGTTTTTTTTTTTTTTTTGTTTGTTTTTGGTTTGTCTTTTTATTTTTTGTTTGCTTGTTTGTCTTTTTTGTTTGTTTTTCAGTTTATTTATATTTTTTGTTTGTTTTTGTTAGTTATTTATTTGATTTTGTTTGTGGTTCACTTGTTATCTTTTTTAGTTTATTTGTTTGGTTTATTTTTGTTTTTTATTTAGTTTTAGTTATTCATTTGTTCTTTATCATCGTTTGTTTTTTGTTGTTTTTCAGTTTGTTATTCATTTGTTCTTTGTTTTTTTTGGGTTATTTATCTATTTGGCTTTGTTTGTTTGTTTTTTATTTATTAATTTGTTGTTTTATTTTTTGGTTATTTATTTATTTGGCTTTGTTTGTTTTTTGTTTAGTTGTTAATCATTTGTTCTTTGTTTTTTATACGTTATTTATTTGGCTTTGTGTGTTTTTCTGTTTATTTGTTATTCATTTGTTCTTTGTTTTGTTGGTTATTTATTTATTTGGCTTTGTTTGTATTTTGTTTGTTATTCATTTGTTCTTTTTTATGTATTTGTTCTGCTTTGTTTGTTTTTCTGTTTATTTGTTATTCATTTGTTCTTTGGTTTTTTCTTTGTTATTTATTTGGCTTGGTTAATTTTTCAGTTTATTTAAAAACAGTAAACAGTGACTTTGTTTAATGGAATTACGTGAACGATGTGTGTGTTTAAAATGTTTCTTGAGCTCTTGTTTGTTTGTCTGCAGTCAGAATGTTTGTTTATATTCTGTGTGTATTTCTGTTTGTCTTCCATCCAGTGTCCTTTTGTCCGTGTGTAGAAGTCATGTGTGAAGTCGTTTTCTGTTTCTAAAGTAATCTCTGAATGACCTCGAGTCTTGTTTGGCTTGAACTTCAATCATGTAGCAGAACTGAAACCATCTAAATCACCATTAATTTGATGCCAAATCAATTGTAGTATGAAATCGTTCAGCTCGTCCAGGGGCCCAGGCGGGATTCGACCTCACAGACTCCTGGGTGAGGTCATGCGGGCTTACCCATCAGCAAAAGGGACATCCTAGTGGCCGAGTAGCCAGGACGTGTGATCAAACTTTGATCATTTTTTAAATATTTCACTTTTAAACTTTCATTTTTGCTGATGAAATCAATGTTTAGAACTTAGAGCCAAACTTCAGCCCTGATAATATCACAGACTGTTGCTTAGCAACGGAACACACATAGAACCCTTCAGCATAAAAACATTCACACAGCTGTTACACAAGAAGCACTTTCTAGTTTAATATCACTTTCCCCAGTCAGATCTGGAGCTGAAGAGTTTAGTGTTGAATTTTTTTTAAACCAGCCGTGATCTCCTAAATGACTGAGTATCTCATCAAACTCATTGATGATCCTCTTGACTGTTCCTGGAACAATTGGAATAGGTTGCAAGTAAGTCTCTTCCAGGTCCTTCAGGAGTTCCTGACTCTCTGATTTTCTGATCTGATCATCAAACTCATTGATGATCCTCTTGACTGTTCCTGGAACAATTGGTATAGGTTGAAAGTAAGTCTCTTTCAGGTCCTTCAGGAGTTCCTGACTCTCTGATTTTCTGATTTCATTGAACTTCTTGATGATCATCTTGACTGATCCTGGAACAGTTGGAGTCGGTTGAAAGTCCATCTCTTTCAGATCTTTCAGGAGTTCCTGACTCTCTGATTTTCCGATCTCATTAAACTCATTGATGATCCTCTTGACTGTTCCTGGAACAGTTGGAGTACGTTGCAAGTCCGTCTCTTCAGGTCCTTCAGGAGTTCCTGACTCTCTGATTTTCCGATCTTATTAAACTCATTGATGATCCTCTTGACTGTTCCTGGAACAGTTGTAGTAGGTTGAAAGTCCATCTCTTTCAGATCTTTCAGGAGTTCCTGACTCTCTGGTTTTCTGATCTCATTAACTCCTCCCCCCCCCCCCCTCTGGTTTTCTGATCTGATCATTAAACTCCTTGATGATCATCTTGACTGTTCCTGGAACAGTTGGAGTGGGTTGAAAGTCCGTCTCTTTCAGGTCCTTCAGGAGTTCCTGACTCTCTTGTTTTCTGATCTCATTAAACTCGTCGACCCTCATCTTGACTGATCCTGGAACAGTTGGAGTCGGTTGAAAGTCCGTCTCTTTCATGTCCTTCAGGACTTCCTGACCGTGCTTGCTCAGCATTTTGCTCTGTACCTGCAGTAATATGATGCGTTTCTTCATCGTAATCTGAGGGAAATCAAAGTCCTTCGTTTTCTGCAGATCCTTCTGGAGTTCCTGCTTTTCTTGCTGGAGCTCCTCATTTCCTTGCTGCAGTAACTTGTTGTTTTCAGTCTCTGAATCAGATCTGGAGCAAAGCAAAGTCAGTTCCTCTATGTTATCTTGCAGTTCCTGATTTTGCTGAATGAGCTCTTTGTTTTTAAGTTGCATCATCTCGTACTCCTCTAGATGGCCTCCAAGCTTCTGCAGCTGCTCTGCGAGCGCTGCCTTCTCCTGCATCTGTGTCTTTATAACATGCGCCATATCACGGAGCGTCTGCATCAAAGAATGATTGACTCCTTCTGTCACCAGCTGAACATCCTTCGCATCTTCCAGCTCCTCCTTCAGCTGACAGTTTTCCAGCCCTAGCGCACGTTTCTCCTCCTTCCATCTGAGGATCATCTCCTTCTGGTTCTGCTGCAGGGTTTCTTTCTCCTTCTCCACATCCTCTAACCTCCTCTGTCTCTCCTCATTCTGCTGTTTTTGGTCCTTGACCTCGGCCCACAGAACCTCGAAGCATCTTTCCATGGCCTCCTTGTCCTGTGACAGTTTCTTGTTGGCCCAGGACAAATTATACATTTGTAGCTGGAGCTGCTTTTCTTTTTCTTTATGGAAGCGCTCCAGCTGTTTTTTAACTTGTTCACATTTTGTGAGGTCTTCCTCTTTAAGCCTTTTATTCCCCTGCTGGCGTTTTCTTCCGCCTTTCTGGCCAGACTTCTGGTCGTCAAGTTTAAATAAACGTCTTAACATCGTGTCAAAACAAAATTTTTCTAACTGAAATCAGCGTTTCCGTCGCAATCCACTGGACAAATGAGGCTGGTGCAAGTGTGACATCTGGGTATATAAGAAATCTCTGATGATGTCAGCAGATCTGCCTTTGTGACATCACAAATTACAAAGGCAAAGTCTGCTTTGATGACATCAAAGTCCGGAATGTTTGTCTCCTTGACGACTGTTGCTAAGCAGTGATGATGTCATACACAGTGACGATAAGCCTCCATTCTTTTCTATCTTTGTGGCTGCATTCACTCAGACTGCTACAGTTTAATATGATTAACTCTTTGTAGGCCTGCGTTACCTGGGGTGAAGTTAAAAGGAATTAAGGCTGTTTCATTTCCACTAAGGGGTTTTTATGGAAGGAGCAGCAACTTTTCCATGTCAGCATCAGTTCAGGCCTTCAAATGCCTCCATTTTCTCTGAACAGAGGCTCTTCTGGATAACAGATTTGCTGTGGATGGTTAGATGTGCTTGATCAAACAGACGTTGATGCAAACCGTTGAGCTAAGACCCGCCCTGCTCTTCTCTGATTGGATAATATAAAGGCTCTGTCCAGACTGGCAGCAGCCTCAGTTTAACCCTAATGATGATGATGATGATGCTTCATCCTTCACAAATGTTTCAGAAAGCAGGAAAGTGGATTTTTATGTTTTACACCTTTGTTTTTTACTGGGAAAGATCTAATTCACCGTATAAATGGAACGTGTAAGAAATAAAAACACATAAGATCCATTATATTAGGGTTGTCGGGCCATTAAAAAAGGCTAATTAATTACAGGATTTGTAATTAATTAAACTAATTAATCACATTTTAATCTCATATCTGCTAAAGCAGTCGTGGGGAACAATGGTCCTAAAGGGCTGCAGTCCTTTAAATTTTCCATGCAACCCTTTATAACACAGCTATGAAGTTCTGTACAGTGACTCATTGACATGTAGGCGTTTTCTTCTTCTTCTTCTTCTGGTGTTTGGCTTTAGGTGCATTACCTCCGCCCACTGCCCGGGTCATTCAGTGGGCCAAATTTGAAATGCTCATGCATTGAATTAGTAATCTGAATTATTCACGATAACTATGTTTAATGCATTAAGTTGCAGTGTAATTAATTAATCTAATTAATGCATTAAACTTACAATATATATATATATATATATATATACACACACACATACTACTCACATAAATCTAAGGCTATTTGGCTTTTTGTATGATGTCAGAATGAATCTAAAATCCACTGCAACCTTTCCAGGTGAACTGAAGAAAGTGAAGCGACTGGCAGTGTTGCCAGGTGGGAAATATAGAATTATCGTACCAAAGACTCAAAATTATTGTATTTTTAAGGGAAATTATCGTACACCCGTCATAAATAAAATAACAACCCCACAGATGTGTGAAATATTGTCACTCTATTGTTTAAAAAGCGCTAACAGGCACTGGTGACTTCGCTGCGTCAGTACCGTACAGAATGGGTTAATGGCGACCCATAGTTGTGTTAACTTAGTCTCATAGAAATAATAAAGACTAGAAGCTGCCACTAAAATATCAGCAACATTTTACCTTCTATCTACAGTTTATTCTCTTAAATTCTTTATTTATGAGGTTTTTCTCCCTCAGATCCTCCAAAACGCACTAGAGTAAATTATTTTCTTCCCTTGTTACTTTTCTTTCTCTCTCACAGACTTGAAACTCCTCCCGTAGATTGGTGGATTTTGGCCTTCAGAGAAGTCAGACACCCGGGCGATGAATAGCTGTGATGCTGGCAGAGAGGACAAACATTATCTTATTTTAAACAAATTGCTTGGACATCATTTTGTCTGATCATCTACATTATAATACACCATACCTCCAGTTATCACTTGTCAGTCACTGCTAGCACTCTGAGTGTGTATCAGTGTATGGTCAACAACATACTGGAGTTTATACACTTAAGTGTGAAATCAGTATCGTGATGATGTGAATGAAAATAGATGGATATGAAACATGAGAAATATCTTGGATGCAGTTATTTTCTGTGTGATGTCTCCCGTGTAAAATACTCTCAGTGTCATACCAGCCACACCAGGCTTGTTTCTACAACAGCATCAAAATGTCATCTGTAATCTACACAGCTGATATGTATGTGTGGTTTATGACGTTTAATAGATTTATTTTCGTGACATAACTTTAAGAGTGAGCACTAAACGTGAGTGAGCCTGACTCGCTGGGCGTGATGTCACTGGAAGAAAGACTATTACAGGCCGGTAAATATTTTAACCACAAAATAAAACGCATATTGATGTTTATTCTTACTTGTGGAAAGTAACTCCAAGGTCGCTGCTTTCGATGCTCCGCTGATTACAGCAGAAAACGCTGCGCAGCTCTGGCATCGTTCGTCCGTCGTAGTTAATAACTGAGCTGTGACCGGTCCAAGATGGGGCCCATGTTTCTCGCGCTCCATCAGTAAATCTGGTTTCTAGTCAGTTATCATTTATACCAATATGTCCTTCTTCTTCGTGCTGTTTTGGTTTTGAATCTCGCTCACCTTCCCGTCTGAGCCTCTTCTGGGGCGGGTGCAGCCATAGAAATAAAGAGTAGAAGCAGCATTGGCCACTCGAGGGCGAGAAATGTGGCCGCCATCTTGGACCGGTCGCAGTTCAGCGAGCAGCTTCCGTGGATGAACGACACCAGAGCTGTACAGCCGTTTTCATGTTGTGATCGGCGGAGCATCGAAAGCAGCCAGCTGGGAGTCACTTTTCACAAGTAAGCCTGAACATCAGTATTAGTTGTATTTAGTGGTTAAAATATTTACTGGCTTGTAATAACTTGTCCACCAGTGAAATCACACTGAGCTCGTCAGCATCACGCACGCTTAGTGCCTGCTGTTTAAGTTATGTCATGTAAACATCGATGAAACTTGATAAATCACACATTAAATAACACAGGTGTGGATTACAGCTGATATTGTGATGCTGTGTAAGAAATAATCTCGGTGTGACTGGTACTTTTCTGTCTGACCAGAGTATTTAAACAGGAGACGTCACAGACAGAATAACTGCATCATCTCTGACTACAGCAAAATGTTTCTCATGTTTCACCATCTCCTTTACTTTCATTCACATCAACACAATACTGATTTTACACGTGAGTGTACAGACTCTAATATGTTGTTGAGTATACAGTCCTGATACACTCAGAGTTAGCAGTGACTGACCAGTGATAACTGCGGGTGTGATGTATTATCATGGAAATCAGACATAAATCATGTCCAAGTGATTTGTGTAAAATGAGACCATGTTTATCTTTTTCTTTCTACCAGGATCAGAGCTCTGCGTCGCCTGCTTATCTGACTTCTCTGCTGCCCATCATCCACCAATTTATGGGAAGACTTTAAAAAATGTCTTCTGGAGGACTTGAGGGAGAAAAGAAACTCATAATCGAAGAAGATAGGAGTTAGATGTGATATTTGTTTTCTTTTTTTTTTTTTACAAACAATTCATATTGTGGTTTATTTTACTGATATTTTAGTGTGTGTGTGTGTATAATACAATGTGTATATATTGTGCATATGTAGAAACTCATTTTACCACACTGCACCATCGTGCGCCACAGGAAGTGATTCCTGCCAGTGGCATCAAACGGTACAGTTCATCTCTCTGTTAATTATTCCATTATTTACTTATTTGGAATCTTATTATGTGCAATAACCTGGTCATGTGCAATAATAAGTATTGAGAAACACTGTAAATGCTGCCTATTGTATATACTGAGATTTTTATCTAATTTTTATCATTATATATTGGTATTATTATGTTATTTCTTGTATAATGTAGGAAGGGTTGCAATTTTACTTTTTTTATTTGAGTTTATTTTTTACTTTTGCACTTTATTTTTATTTTTAACTAGTCTTACTATCTCTACATCTGTAAATGGGAACAGAAAGCAGAAAAAAGAAATTTCCTACCAGAGATAATGAAGTAATTCTGATTCTGATATTGTTACAGATGGAATTAAACATTTTGAATATTTAATCATTCTTTCTGCCTGTCATTAATTGTGTTGGACAGGTAAGTAATTAGGAATCATCTTTAGTTTTATTTATGGATATTTATAATAGTAGAAAAAATGAGGATATATATTTATGTATATTTGCATTGTTACTGTTATTAAGTGTAGAAGTATTTATCAGTATAGAGATGATAGCTGTGGGAGTATTAGTATCGTATTTAGTATTACATCATATTTCATACTATACTTTATTATTGTTATATATGTGATACAACATTATACTCTATTAAGTAGTATTATGATAATTGCCAGCAGTATAGTATTGATTTGTTAACAAGTCGGCATAAAATAAGTTTGTACTTCTTCCCAATTGAATATATGTTCTTAATTTGTTTTCTATTTTTGTTTTTCTCATTTCTTTCATTGATTAGGTCATTCCATTGATATATGATTTTTTGTTTTGTTTTTTACATGTCGGAAATACATGCTCAAACAGCAAAAATATCTGTATTTATAATGAGTGATTCTTAAAATCTTTAATAAAGTCAAACAGACCAGTATGGTCTCTATGCAGAGAATGCAGACATCATGAAGCCTGAAAACAGACACAATATATGACAGTTAAGCCCACTATCTGCACGCAAATTGCAAAAACACGTCTTTTCGATGAAACTAGCATCCTATATCGCAGCAGTATGTCACAAGTTTTACAATAGAGGAAAATCGATTAATAATCCGTTGAGTTCTGCTCGTTCACATTATGCACAAAAACAGGTGAGTGAACGGAGCTAGCGACCGGTCCAAGATGGCGGCCCCACGGCTCGCCAGCTCCCACTGCGTTTAATGCTGCTTCTAGTCTTTATTATTTCT